>PVHP010001573.1:0-104174 GCA_004024765.1 Zapus hudsonius
AGAGAGAGAGAGAGAGAGAGAGAGAGAGAGAGAGAGAGAGAGAGAGAGAGAATGCACCAGGGCCACCACCTTGTGGGTCTGGCTTATGTGGGGACAGGGGAATTGAACCCAGGGCCTTAGGCACTGGAGGCAAGTGCCTTAACCGCTGAGCCATCTCTCCAGCCCCCCTTCTTTTTATTCCGGGTTCTTAAGCCATTTAATTTCAGGGTCTTTCGTCGTCGCTGTCGGAGCCTCGCGCCAGGGACGCAAATGCTCTTTCTGGAACCACATTCCACCCCGTTGGTTTCATTCCTACCAGGGACCCACTGTTTCTCACTCAACCGCGAGTAAAGGGAGAGTGAGGACCCTCCCCAGGCTTTAGTTTTCATGTGGAGGACGGGGCGAGGGGGTCGGGGACCCCCGCGTGCACCTGTCGGGGCCCGCACGGCCGTCCGGCTGCAGCTCAGAACCCCGGAGAGCGACGGCCGGCGGGGAGGGAGCCGGGCCCTCTCCGCGCACGCGCGGCCCCGGGGCGCGGCCCGCCCCGCCCCTCGCGTTGCCATGGGGACCCGGCGCGCCGGCGGCGCCCACCCGGCCGGCGATGGAGCCCCGCCGCGTCGGCCTGGGCCGCTGCGCGCACTTCTTCTGGCTGGGCGTGGCTTTCGACGCGGTGGGCGTGGCCGTGCTGCTCACCGGCGTCTTCGCCGACCTGCTGTTCTACGACGCGCTGCTCTACCTGGGCTCCATCATCATCTTCGTCAGCGTCCTCTGGTGGGTGTCCTGGTACTCGGGCAACGTCGAGATGCTCCCCGAGGAGCTGCCCGACGGGGCGGCCCGCGCCCCGGCCCCCGCCGCGCCCCGCCGCCGCCGCAGCCGCCCGTCCCTGTCGCTGTCCGGCGTGTCCTGCGCCTTCCTGCGCGTCCAGCGCCGCCGCCCGCGCCGGCCCAGCGCCCCGGCCGCCCCGGGCCGGCTGGAAAAGGACGGCCGGGACGAGGACGGCAGCGACCCCCGGGGCGGGGGCGCGCAGAGCGGGGGCGCCGGGCCCGGGGGTCACTGCGACTCTCCCCGTTGGGTGTGGCCCGTGCTCCCCTCCGGCCCGTCACCGTCTTCCGGCACCCTGGCCTCGGGGAGCCCGCCTGGGGACGCCTCTGGTCGGCCCGTCACCGTTTCCACTTCCAGGAGCCCGTCTGCCCTCGGCTGGGACGCTCGCGCGCCTCGCCTTCCGCGGCCTGCAGCCTCGCAGGACCCCCTGCTGGCGCCTGTGGCCGCCGGCAGCCTCCCCTGCTTGTCCGGGGGCTCTTCCAGCCAGTCTGGGACAAGCACTGTCTCTCTGAACTGCCCTCTGGAACGCGCCGTCTCCCAAAGCCACATCCAGCTCCCTCAAGCCTCACTGGGGCAAATCCAGAACCTTCCTCCAGCTTCTCGAACTCAGCTTCCACATGTTAAGGATTCTGGAAGCCAGACTTTGGTCGCCCAAGTCCCTATGGTGCCATTTGTGTTTGTCCAGACTTTGCAAAGCGTGGGCCCCCAGGGCACTCCCGTTGCCCAGGAAGTTCATGGGACGTCTTCAGACCAGGTTTCTCAGAGTCATCCTAAAGGTGTTCTGGAGGCTTCTAGGAAGCCAGTTGCTGAGACACTGCCACCCCACGGCCAGAAACTGAGCCACGAGCAGCCTGGCGCTGCACCCCCTGAGGCCACACTTCCAGCCACTCAGGCCCGTCGGTCTGACCCCCCTGGCAAGGCTCCAGCCTGGAGGCAAAGTCATCCTTAGTAGGGACCAGACCCCAATCATTTGACTGGCTACCCACCAAGTAAGTGCCTTCGGAAGGAAAGCCATCACAGTGTCTTAGCTGTGTCCTGTCCAGGTCTCAACTCCTGTCTGAAAATAGTGGAGATGAAGTTGCCTTGGTCTTCAGGAATTAGATTTTTAAACTAATGCTCTAAGTGAATGAAGACTTTGCCTTCAATGATCATATAATGACATCTGTTCCTTCCCTCTCCACCCTTCCCTGCCAGGTAGGCTCTCACTCCAGCCCAGACAGACCTGGAACTCACTCTGTAGTTCCAGGCTGGACTCAAACTCACAGTGATCCTCCGACCTCTGTCTCTCTAGTGCTGGGATTAATGGAGTGCTCCACCACGACGGCCACATTCTTTTACTTAAGCAGAGAGAGAGAGAGAGCGAGAGAGCGAGAGAGCGAGAGAGAGAGAGAGAGAGAGAGAGAGAGAGAGGGAGGGAGAGAGGCATATTCTTTCAGGAACTCTAGTTTCTGGAGGTGGGTCAGGGATTTGGGTTCTGTAAGATTGTTTCTGAATCAACACAATTTCAGGTGGTTCGGGGACACAGCTTTCAATAGCTTTGAGCCCTAGGCCAGGGTATTATTCCTTTTTCAGTCCTTTTGATTTCATCAAGTAGGCTATCCTTAGTTGATTTTTAACACCTCTGTAATGCCTCCATGAGCAAAAACTGCACCCAGCTAGAATTTAATAAACTTTGTGTTCACACACGTCAGTGAGATCCTTCTACTTCATGCCAAGAAATATGGTTTCTTGTTCATAACGCTGGTGGTTGCTTTTTAAATATATTTATTGCCAGCCGTACTGGTGCATGCCTTTAATCTCAGCATTCAGAAAGCAGAGGTAGCCGGGCGTGGTGGCGCACGCCTTTAATCCCAGCACTCGGGAGTCAGAGGTAGGAGGATCGCCATGAGTTCGAGGCCACCCTGAGACTCCAGAGTGAATTCCAGGTCAGCCTGGACTAGAGCGAGACCCTACCTCGAAAAACCAAAAAAAAAAAAAAAAGAAAAAGAAAAAGAAAAAAAGAAAGCAGAGGTAGGAGGGACGCCATGATTTTGAAGACAGAGTTCGAAGTCATCCTGAGACTACATAGTGAATTATTGCTTAGCCTGGGCTACAGCGAAACTCTACCTCAATAAGCCAAAAACAAACAAAAATAATAAATGTTTGTTTAAGTAACATATTTTAGATGAAATTTTAAAAGCTAAATATATAAGGAGGGCTGGAGAAATGACTCACTGATTAAAGGCACTTGCTTGCAAAGCTTGGTGGCCTGGGTTCAGTGTCCAGGTAGCCTCAAAAAGCCAGATGCACAAGGTGGCGCATGCATCTGGAATTCATTTGCAGTAGCAGGCAGCCCTGGTATGCCCATACTGTCTCTCTCTCCCTCTTTTCTACCTCTCTCTCTCTCTCTCTCTCTCTCTCTCTCTCCCTCTCCCTCTCCCTTTCTCTTTCAGTCTCTCAAGAAAATAAAATATTTAAAAATTTTATATATATACTTAGGTGGCGCACACCTTTCATCTCTGGAGGCAGAGGTAGGAGGATCACCATGAGTTCAAGGCCACCCGGAGACTACACAGTGAATTCCAGGTCAGCCTGGGCTAGAGTGAGACCCTACCTCGAAAAACAAAAAAAAAAAATTATATATATATATACTTAATCATTCTGAAAGTTGGAAAATATTTGGTTGTTTTTACTATCACATGAACTTTTTCTCCTTGGGGTCAGGGTAGGATATTAAACAGGGTCTTGAACTCATTCAGGATCTCAGACTGGCCTTGAACTCATGATCCTATGTCAGCTTCCAAGTGCTAGAACAGGTGCGTGACAGCACATGGGTTAGTTAACTACAAAAACCTTGTGCTTCCCTTGTGACTTTTTGGATAAGATATTAAGGACAAATTCCATTTCCCTAACCCCTTGTCACTCAGGTAGAAATGAACCTGTGAGGGTCAGAATCAGTGCACCAGCTGCTCGGGGTTAAGTGTATTGTAATGGTATACGTCAGTGTCCTGCTCTCCTTAGCCTCTTCCACAAGTTGAACTATTCTAGGGAAAAGGTCAAAGCTACATGGTATTCTCCTTATTGTTCCAAAAAGCTGGCCTATAATTCTAGAAATTTGGGAAGCTGAGGCAGGAGGTTCACAAGTTAAAGGCACTTTGGAGTTTGAGGGAGTTCAAGGCTAGTCTGGACAACTTAGTGAGACTGTCTCAAAATTAAGCAGTAAAAAGAGGGCAGTGGATATAGATCAGTTGTAGAACTCTCTCCTAGG
Organism: Zapus hudsonius; assembly: GCA_004024765.1. Classification (NCBI taxonomy): domain Eukaryota; kingdom Metazoa; phylum Chordata; class Mammalia; order Rodentia; family Dipodidae; genus Zapus; species Zapus hudsonius. The sequence continues at coordinate 4,049 of PVHP010001573.1, forward strand.
ATGGTTCAATTCCCTGTACTGCAGGCAAAAAACAATTTTTAATACAAAGTAGTTGAAGCACAGTAAACATGCTCTCTGGTAAGTTCATCTTATTTCATGGAGGCTGATTTTATTCCAGTCGTGGAAGCAATGACTGTGGAATTGAGGTGAAAATCACTTCATCAACTCTCCTTTAAGAGAATGTACTTAGGCATGTCCAACATTTTAAATTTATTATTATTACTATTACTTTTGATAAATGTGTGTTTGTGAGGTGTGAAAGCGGGATAAGCGTACGGGGACGCGTGTGTGCCAGAGGTTAATGTCAAGTGTCTTCCACAATTCCTCAACACCTTAGTCTTTGAGATGGGGTTCTCACTGAACCCAGAGCTCAACAGGTCAGCTAGTCTAGCTCACCAGCTTGCCCTGGCTATCTGCCAGAGTGTTGGATCACAGGCACAGGGTTCTGTGGCCCACATTTATGTAAGTGCTGGTGATCAAACGTAGGTGCTCAGGTCCTTATGCTTTTTCGCAAGTGCTTTACTGAGTAAGCCATCTCTCCAGTTTATGTCCAACTTTTTTTTCTCTTCCAGGTACATCTCAATCTAGCTTAGGCTAGATCTCCAGATAAGAGCCCATTTTACAGGGCCTCGGATGTGCCAAAGCAGAGTCCCCAGTGTATGAAGATGCCTGGGTCTTGGGAAGCCCACAGGCAGGCCTTGGAAGTGCTTAGCTCAAAACTGAATCCCCTAGCTTGGATTGAGGCTCACACTCAGAGTTCAAAGTAGTAGAGAAGGGTGCTAGTGGATAGAGACTAGATGCTGTGACCCATCCTCACAATGGACAGCTCCTGCAACACAATTGTAAAATGTCAGTAGTGTGAGCTTGAGAACTAATCCACAAGAATGAAAAATTAAGCTGGGCATGGTGATTCCCACCCTCATCAATCCCAGCATTTGGAAGGCTGGGGCAAGAGGATTGAGAGTTGGGGAAAACAGGAGAGTTGGAGGCCAATCTGCACTATTGGATAAGAAACATAAGAGATAATTAGTCATTTGAGTATCAAAACAAGAGTTTTTTTGTTTGTTTGTTTTTGTTTTTGTTTTTCAAGGTAGGATCTCACTCTAACTCAGGCTGACCTGGAATTCACTCTGTAGAACTCACAGCGATCCTCCTACCTCTGCCTCCCAAGTGCTGGGATTAAAGGAGTGCACCACCATGCCTGGCTAAAATAAGAGTTTTTTTTTTTTTAAAAAGGTTTTGTTTCCCAAGGTAGGGTCTTGCTCTAGCCCAGGCTGACCTGGAATTCTTTATGTAGTTTCAGGGTGGTCTTGAACTCAAAGCAATCCTCCTACCTCTGCCTCCTGAGTGCTGGGGTTAAAGACATGCACCACCATACCTGGCCCTAAAGGTATTTTAAAAAATATTTCTAGCTGGGCTGTACCACCACTATAGATCAGCTGCCTGTCTGTTTAGAGCTTTTTGTTTTGTTTTGTTTTGTTTTTTCAAGGTAGGGTCTCACTCTAGCCCAGGCTGACTGGAATTCACTCTGTAGTTCTAGACTGGCCTCAAACTCACAGCAGTCCACCCACCTCTGCCTCCCAAATGCTAGGATCAAAGGTGTGTGTCGCCATGTCTCTTTTCTTGATCTACTCTAGGTTGTTATATTATAAATATCATTGCAAATAAAATTGCCTTTTTCTTTCCAGAATTGACCATTGTTTCTACAAATTTAAAAGCACAAATCCTTAATCTTATTTTGAAAACTTCAATCTGAGTCCTGACCTATCCCAGACCACTGATTTTTTTCTATACTAGACTGCCTGTGCCAAGTGTGCCTGTTTCAGTGTCAGGGACTTTCCCAGCTTCTAACAATAATGTTATTTATTATTAGAGTTTTAAGCAATACTTAACTTTATTTCAAATAAAATTTGTTTTTAAAATAAATGGGTTTTAAAAATAGGTTTGTCTTGATTGAGTGTCTAGCCTGTCCCAGCTCTCTGGCCTACTTCTGCTCTCTTAATGCTTTTCAAGAAACTATTTCTATTTTTTTTTTTTTTGGTTTTTCGAGGTAGGGTCTTACCCTAGCCCAGGCTGACCTGGAATTCACTATGTAGTCTCAGGGTGTCCTTGAACTCACAGCGATCCTCCTACCTCTGCCTCCCGAGTTCTTGGATTAAAGGTGTGCGCCACCACGCCCAGCAAAACTATTTCTATTTTTACCACTCAAAAATAAAATGAAAAAAATGAAATAAAATGAAATGGAGTTGTCTTGTGGAAGCATTTTAGCTATTGAATAGAATGTAATGTCTCACCTATTCTACATGTGTAGAAGTAAACTTCCCACACAAATGAACATTGTAAAATGTACTTTATACATAAAGATTCCCTATGACCTCATTATGAAATAATAACTCAGAAAAAGTTAAAAGAGCGGGTGTGGTGGCCTTTAATCCCAGCACTTGGGAAGCAGATGTAGGGGGAATTGCCCAGGCCAGCCTGGAACTACAGAGTGAGTTCCAGGTCATCTGGGGCTAGAGAGTTGAGCATGGTGGTGCATGCCTTTCATTCCGGCACTCAGAAGGCTGAGTTGAAAGCCATCCTGGGCTAAGGAGTGAGTTCTAGAACAGCCTGAAGAAAGTGAGACCATGCCTGGAAAAAATAAAAGAACACATTTAATGTGTTATGTAACAATTTAGGTGTCTATGTTTACAATTTCAGAGTTTCCCAAGGATTTGCAATCCGATTGGATTGCATTTTGTTGTTTTGAAACAGATTCTAATGTTAGCTGAGGCCGGTTGTGAATTCTGCCTTCTGAGTGCTAGGAGTATAAGGCGTGCTTCATCACACCTGGCTTTGATTATATTTTCAAAAAAATTTTATTTATTTACAAGCAGTGAGAGAGAGAAGAGAGACAGATACAGAATGGGTGTGTCAGAGCGTCTAGCTGCTGCAAACCAACTCCAGATGCATGCGCCACTTTGTGCATCCGGCTTTATGTAGGTACTGGGGAATCAGGAAAGTGCCTTGTCAGTCCGTGGCTTAGTTGGGGAGTTGCAGCGCACATCAACTCACTGTTCGTCCATGGAGCTGGGTGAACAGAGTCTTGAAATAGCGGTGAGCTGACAAGAGGAAGAACTCTCGGGATGCAGTCGCAGTGGACAGATCGTTTATTGTATGTAGAAAAGTCATTTATATAGAGGAGAATCCAGAGGAAAAGGCAGAGGCAGGGGCATAAGCAGCAAGGGGATTGGTAGGGGCAGGGTAGTCTGTGGATGTTTCATGAGTGGATTGGCAGGGGCCAGTAACCTGTGGATGCCTAGTTTGCATAGATAAATTGAAGGGGCTTTCTGTGTGACTCTAGACCTGAATTGGATGGCAGTGGCTGCAGAGGAACTGTGACCTTTACACTTTTATTGTCCAGGTTTGTTATTACAGCTGGGGTGAGCTTAGGCCTTGAATTGTCTATCTTGGGGTTCACTGTGGCCTGCCAGGGGGGGCTGGAGTTTTTTAGGATAAGAGAAGGAGGTTTTTTGTTTTTTTTTTTTTTGAGAAGGAGGTTTTTGATGGCGAAACACCTACCGGTCTCAGATAAACTCAGAGATTATCAGGGTTTCAGGCTAGCCTCAACTTCCTTTAACTCTTTATCCTCCATGCCTCTTAGCAGGGTCCCACAGTGCCTTAACTGCTGAGCCATCTCTCCAGCCCTTGACTATATATTTTAAAAAATATTTTATTTATTCATTTTCAAGCAGAGAAATACAGAGAGAGAGGGGGAAGGAGGGAGAGAGACAGAGAGAGAGAGCGCACCCGGGGCCTTAGGCACTGGAAGCAAGTGTCTTAACTGCTGAGCCATCTCTCCAGCCCTTGATTATATTTTTATCTTATTTTTTGTAGTGTTGAGGATTCAACAACAACCCAGAGCTTACACCAATGAGGTAGGGTCTCACTCTACCCCAGGATAACCAGGATCTCTCTCAGTAGCTCAGCTTTGCCTTCAACTCATGGCGATCCTCCTACCTGAACATCCCTAGTGCTGGGATTGCAGGCGTGTGCCACCGCTTCTTTTATGTTTACTACTACTACTATGATTCTTCTTCTTATTTTTTGTTTTGTTTTTTTGAGGTAGGGTCTCCTTATATAGAGGAGAAGCCAGAGGAAAAGGCAGAGGCAGGGGCATAAGTAGCAAGGGGTACTCACTCTGTAGCCCAGGCTGACCTGAAATTCACTCTATAGTCTCAGGCTGGCCTCAAACTCATGATGATTCTCCCACCTCTGCCTCCTAAGTGCCAGGATTAAAGGCATGTGCCATCCTGTCCAGCTCCTTTGTTATTTTTCAAGATAGGGTCTCTTTGTTGTCCAAATTGGCCCTGGATTTCTGGGCTCAGTATCTTCCCATCTCATCCTCTTGAATAGCTGGGATTATACCTGGTAAAGGCAGGTTTTTAAAAACTATGTTATAATGTACCAGGTGTGGTGGCTCATGTCTTTATTACCAGCACTAGGGAGGCTGAGGTAAGAGTAGCACTATGAGTTCAAGGCCAGCCTGGGCTACAGAGTGAGTTCCAAGTCAGTCTAGGCTAGAGTAAGACCTTGTCTCAAAGTTATAATACTTTGCATAGAAACATCATAAAAACATTTTTATCTATTTATTCATTTATTATTAATATTATTATTACTTTGTTTTTCGAGGTAGGGTCTCACTTTAGCCCAGGCTGACCTGGAATTCACGTTGTAGCGTCAGGCTGGGTGATCCTCCTACCTCTGCCTCCGAGTGCTGGGATTAAAGGAGTGTGCCACCACACCCGGTTTAGAAGTACACTTTTGAAACAAATAGCTGAAACTCAGCCATCACAGCAGCCCAGCAGTCTATCACAGGTTGACAACCATTAGATCATGTTCAAATAAAGCAAGCATCCTGAAGCTGCAGCCTATCCAGCAATCTCTTCAAATCATTCCCGTCTTCTGACCATAAATGGTGCCTGATCACACTGGAGGCTGTAATTCTCTAAGCCAGCTCTGGTTCTGAGGTTTGCCCATAAGTGATTATTCTTAGTGACCAGCAGACTCTGTTAGGCTCAGGTTGTCTGTTTTTAACATTGTCTATGTTCCACAAGGACAGTAAAGCAAAAATGCAAATGTTAGGACTATACAATTTTGCATATTTTGTCTTTCTAATTGTTCTCTTAATTGTTCCAGATACTTTTGGTGTTCCGTCACTGATCTTGATTGGGATGGTATTGCTTTAAAGGCAGCATGTGGCAATGTCTGGAGATGTTTTGCTTGTCATGATGGGGAGCAAAGCAGATCAGGAAGGGTCAGGGATGGTGCTAACTAAATACGAGGCACAGGACAGCCCCTCTTTGTACTTTGTACTCTTCTGTAATGTTGGAAAGAGGAAGGCTCTAGTTCATGGTTTGTCTATGCATATGTTTATGTGTATGTCTACAAAGTAAGAATGCATAGGGGAGATCTTGAATCTTTATTAAAGGAGCTTTAAAAAGATAATTAACTACAATGAATGATGAACAAGGGACCTATAACCACAGTCATTCAATCAACACAGGATAGGCCATTGAGACAGGAACCAAGGATTTTCGACACAAGGACCTCTAAGCTCGCAACATTAAAGCAGCCTTATTACTCACCCACCACGACTCAGGGAACTGAACGGAAGAGGGGGCGGAAAGATTGTGAGAGCCATGGTGGGGGAGACTGTCCGGAGGCATGGCACCCATCAGTAACAACACACTTGGGCCAGGAAGACCGGGATGAGTACTAAGATATACAGGATCCCTTGCCACAAGGACTAATACAGACAGCCCACGAAGGAGGATATACAACTGATCAGGGAGGAGGAGGGGGGAAGCGGGGAATTCGGGATAACAATGCATGGTTTGCCCACTAAATAATGTAACTCATTATGGACATTAAAAAAAAAGATAATTAACTAAAAAAATGAAAAGAAGAGATAATTACTTAAGGGACTGGGGGTGTAGTTCAATGGTAGAGCAATTGCCTAACATACAACATTCGTGAAACCCTTGTATCAATCCCCAGTACTGTAAAAAAAAAAAGTTATGGAAAAAAATCAATGGTTAAAGGCTTTTGCTTGCAAAGCCTGATGGTCAAGTTTCAACTCCCCAGCACCTACGTAAAGCCAGAAGCAAAAAGTGGACCATACATCCGGAGTTGCTTTGCATTATCAAGAGAACTTGTACATGCACGCACATACACACGTAAATAAATGCAAATTAAACAGGCATGGTGGTACACACCTTAAATCCCAGCACTAGGGAGGCTGAAGTAGGAGGACCCCATGAGTCCCAGGTCAGCCTGTGTTAAAAAAAACAAACCCCTCATAAAGCTTTGGGCAGGGGAAAGGAGCCAGTGGGATGCCTGCTATCGATTTGGCTGTGGATGTCACTCATGCTTATAATCTCAGTATCTGGTCGGCTGAAACAGGAGGATCACCTCTAGTTCAAAGCCAGCCTGAGCTATAGCAAAAAAAAAAACTATAGTTTTTTGTTTTATTTGTTTTTCTTTTATTTTTTTGGTTTTTCGAGGTCTAGTCCAGGCTGACCTGGAATTTACTATGTAGTCTCAGGGTGGCCTTGAACTCAGGGCAATCCTTCTACCTCTGCTCCCGAGTGCTGGGATTAAGGGTGTGTGCCACCACGCCTGGCTTTGTTTTGTTTTTCTAGCTAGGGTCTTGCCCTAGCCCAGGCTGACCTGGAATTCACTGTGTGTCTTACTCTAGCCCAGGTTGACCAGGAACTCACTATTTTCTCAGGGTGGCCTTGAACTCACAGTGATCCTACAACCTCTGCCTTCCCCAATGCTGGGATTAAAGGCCTACACAGTACATAACCACACCTGGCAAAACTGTTTTTTAAAAAAGAATAAACAGCACTGGGGAAGCAGAGGAAGAAGGATCACCATGAATTTCAGCCTGACTGGAGCAAGACCCTACCTCAAAAAAACAAAAGAGAGAGAGAGAGAGAGAGAGAGAGAGAGAGAGAGAGAGAGAGAGAGAGAGAGAGAGAGAGAGAGAGAGAACAAAACTATCAAAGTGAGCTGGAGAGATGGCTCAGCAGTTAAGGCACTTGCCTCCAGTGCCTAAGGCCCTGGGTTCAATTCCCCAGGACCCACATAAGCCAGACCCACAAGGTGGTGGCCCTGGTGCATATTCTCTCTCTCTCTCTCTCTCTCTCTCTCTCTCTCTCTCTCTCCTTGAAAAATGAATAAATATTTTTTAAAACTAGCAAAGTGATTGTTAATTGGGATCTGCCCTACCATTCAGCCACTTGAAAAATGTTGAATAATGATTTCATTCATAAAGATTTATTGAATGTGGCTAGGGATGTAACGCAGTTGGTACAGCGCTTCCCTTTTCCTGGCTTGAATTTGAGTCCTAGCACTGCCAAAACAAGGGGTTTGGTAACAAGCATGTAATCTCAGAACTATGGAAGTGGAGGCAAGAGAATTCAAAATCACCTTCCTTCACCAAGAGCTAGTTCAAGGGCAACCCTGTCATTGTTTTGAGATAGGGTCTCACTCTAGCCCAGGTTGACCGGGAACTCACTCTGTAGTCCCAGGCTGACCTCAAATTCACAGCAGTCCTACCTCTGCCTCCAGAGTGCTGAGATTAAAGGTGTGCATAACCACACTTAGCAGCCCTGTCTTTTAAATAAATAAATGAATAATGTGTGTATGATGTGTGTGTTATATATGAGTGCACATGCCATGGTGTACCTGTGGAACTTGCCTTCGACCTCTGTTCAGTCAGAACATCCTGTTTTCCATTGGGTACTAGCTAGCTGGCCCTCAAACTTCTGGGAATTCTGGCTCGGCCTCCCATCTCTCAGAGGTGCAGTGGGGTTACAGATGCCACCACCACATCTGGCTTGAGCAATAAGTGCTTTTACCCACTGAGCTCTCTCACTTGTCTTTTTCTTTTTCTCTTTTTCTTTCCTTTCCTTTTCCTCTTCCTTCCTTCCCTCCTTTTTTCTTTGCTTTGAGGCAGGGACTCACAGGTGGGCTCAACCTCTGACCTCAGGCCATCCTGCCTCAGCTGGACTATAAGCCAGCACAACCCCCAACTTTGTAGCCTGTGTTGACTGGATTATAAGAAGGCAGTAGACTGTCAGGTAACCAATCAGTTGTTCTTTTCTGGACCTTACAATCTACTTGTGTCCTTGGTACACTTCTTCAGTGCTTACACTGTTAGCATTGGCTTCTGTTACAAGAGCTGCACTTCAGGGATGGCTGTAAAATTCGTCTCCAGGGAAGATTGCTCTTTGTAAAAGAAGTTTAATGAGTCTTCTGGGTATATGAAGTAAAGCCAAACTTTATTCTAGAATGAGGAAGTACAGAACATACCCCAGAACTGTACTGAGCGAGGTGTGGAAGGTGGCCGCCCCTCTGCTGGTAGCCCACTAAGCTTGTTGGCTTTTGTTGCTGAGGAGAGGGACTTCAGATCCTTTAATTGAGGATTTATGAAGGCAGCACTTTGGGGAAGGCAGCACTGGATAAAGGAGCCAGTGTGTTGGCATGGTGGTTTAGGCATATATTCCCAGCACTAAGCCAGCCTGGACTAGAAAGTGAGATCTTGTAAAAATCTTCTTGAAAATAATGATGATGATGATGATGATGATGATGATGATGATGATTCCCAGCACTAAGCTGTGGTACCCTGCTAATGGGCATGGAGGAAGTAGGGTTCTGCTGAGTCTGGCAGGCTTCTGGGACTGTCTCCTTCTGATAAGGAAGTTGAGGCAAAGTCTGAGGGCCCCTGTAAATCTTAGCAATCCTGAAAACTCCAGCGCCCAGGCAGGCCAGAGCTGTCCGATAAGATAAGCAGTTCAAAGCCTAACTTAATCCAGCTGCAAATAACAAACCTAAACAATAAGGTTACACTTCCTCTGCTGACATCACCATTCTCTCACAGATCTTGCTTCCTATGCTTCTACCTCTGACTTTTCTCTATATAAGCAATTGCTATCTATGCAATAAAATGAGAACTGCCCACTGCCACGTTCTCCCGAGAGTCTCATCTCTCGTTCGGGTCACAGCTATTCCAAGCCGCTGCTCACCCAGCTCCTGTGGGTGAACAGGGAGTGGATGCGTGCTGCAACTCCCTAACTAACCCACAGACCCAGAGCTGGCGACCCAACGTGTGGCGACTGATCCCCAAAGAAGGCAACCAACAGGCAACAGACAGACGCCCAGCAAACCGCAGCTGGCATCCGCCTTCTACAGTCTGAGAAGCTCGATCTCTGGAATACGCAGGGAAAGTGAGTCTCCCTTCACACAAGGGACATCGGCCCCAGGAGGGTATCTGGGGTCTGGCCTCCACACTCTGAGGGCTGGCACTCTTTTTTCTTTACTTTCTTTTCGGTCCATGCCATCGCGAGGGACTTTTCTAAGGCTAAGCAGCAACTGATATCTCTTGGCTGAGGCTACTCTTCAGCAGGGAAGGAAGGCTCTTAGCTGGCTGAACTGACCCCAACTGCCCATCCGGGTGTTGGCTGTGACCACTCTATCTTAATCTCTATCTTGATTAAACCTGGCAGTGCATTGGCCACTTAAATCCCATTGGGGGGGCCACCAGTATTCTGAAGTTTGCGGACAGGCTTACGTCTGAGCCTTTGGGGAATCCCCCTTATTGCTGGTTGATAAGGGAACGTTGCCCACTGGCTTTGGCGTTTTATATCTTTTCTATCATGGGAAACTACTCTACCCGTCAGAAGAATTCTTCAGTGAAGGAGTTAAAGGCACTTCTTTAGTCAGGGGGACTTGGCCTTTCCAAAAGACAGGCTGTTTCCTTCTGGGAGGAAGTGCTCTGTGTAGCTCCCTGGATGAATGCTAGTGACTCCCATGATGCAGAAATTTGGACCCGTGTAGCATATCTAGCCAGAAACAAGGAGATCCAGGAAGGAAAGCCCCCTTCCCCTTCCTTTCTCCCAATAATAGCAGCTATCAGGCAATGTCTAACTCCTTCTAAAACAGAAGCTGATCTTAAATTACAAAATGAGGCTAATTCTGATGAGAAAATCTCTAAGGATAACCTAATGACAGACCTTAGCTCCCTAAAACAGGCAGCTCTCCTGCCTTCCTGGAAGCTGCAGGCTGACACCTCAGGCACACCCCCCAGCCTTTCGTACCAAAGTGCTGATGTTAACTCTTCAGTGCCCAGATCAGACAAAAATGCTGATGTTAACCCTTTAGTGCCCAGATCTATTTATCCACCTTTGCCACCATATATTCCCACAGTACCTGAGGAACCAATAATTCCAAAAATTAAACAGGTCAACTCCCGAGACAGAAGCGCTGATAACTCTCCCATGCCCAAATCTATGCCCATGGTGCCGGAGAAGCCTAATCTCAAACTTGCGCCCTGCCCCACCCTCCCTGAGGCGCTGGCTGGATGCTTGCGCACCAGGAGCAGAGGCTGCACCCTCGCTCCCCACATCCTGCCTCAACAAGCTGCAGTCCCTGCTGCTGGAGCCCCTGGCCCCACCCTGCCCTCTCGGGATGTGGCGTCTCAGCGGCTTCGGGTCAAGCACCCTCCAGCCAGGGTACACAGGCAAACAGCTAAAAAAAACCCAAAATTTACTTTCAAAATAACAAATGCTCTCAATATAAAAAACTGTATGCTCTCCATATGGCCCTTCAGGAAAAAAAAAATAGCCATTTTAACCTCTTCTCCAATAGCATTTATGCTATCAGTCTGGCCTCCACGTTCTGAGGGGGGATAACTTTTACTATATAGCCCTGGACATCTCCAGGGTCTCTACCAGGCGAATCCTTTCCCTCACTGCTTGCTTACAAAAACAACAGGGGGAGAATACCCTTAGAAAGTGTTTTACTTATAAGTCTATGTTAAGGATCAGATTGTTCAATATTTGGAGATACTTATCAATGGTTTTGCTCATTTGGCATTCTTGGGGGGAAAAAAGGATCTACTCCAGAATTTTCATAAAACCTCAAATTATAAATTTCTATACTAGCTATAATAATTTCCAAAGGTATTTGCTTGGTCTATTTTATTAAGAAAATTAATTCTCATTTCTGTCAAAAAGACTGATCAATAATCTTTAAAAAGTGACCACAAAAAGTCAGTTTTAACTACTAAGTCATCCTCTTTCCTAAAGTGAGAGATGTTAAACTTACAAATGCCAAGACCACAGGCTCAATTTGGGACAAATTAAAACAAGCTATGTTTGTGTATACAAGAGCTGACCAGCGGCTCTCTTACTTAATTAACAGAGCTTAAGAGACTAATGGAATACAAAGAAAAAGTGGGGTTCCATCTCCAAAACCCTGAAATAGTTCTAATAAAGAAATTTATCAAACAGAAGTACAATTAAGCAGGACTTAGGAGGTAAAATATTATAGTTAACTATAAATCCTATGTGAATTAAAGTAACTAGATAACTTCTTCAAAGTACAAATAACTTTTAAGCCATGCTTATTTCATTATCTTACAGCTATATTGCTCTGCCTGTTTCCCAGGACAAAGCTTCTCCCTGCTAGAAATCATCTTCTAGGTCTTTATCTTATCTTCAAGGACTTTTCTCATAGGTTCTTTGAAATCCTTCAGCTGTTAAACAGGAAAAGTTTAGCTTCCTTGAAGTTAACTCTTTTAGCAGCCTTACTAATTTCAGTTTTATTCCTTCTCACAGCTGCCCAAGGTGACACATATGCTGTTATTAAAATTAACTATTAATGTATGTCATCTGCTTTATCCATACAGGTCAAAAACTCTCCTCTCAGTGGGGTTTTCTCTCTGCTGATCTCCACCGATCTTCTTCCTTTACCACCCACTCAAATGCCTCAAACTGATTCTTTTACAATTCTCTTCCAGTCACTTGCTGACTGCTGTTACTATGAACATCACTCTTAAATACTTTGTCTCCATAAAAAAATTATTCTCCACCCAGGTTCTTCGATATCCAGTTCTTTAGCCAAAGGATGGGTATCACCTTTGTTTGTTTAATTCCAGGCCCACTGATGTCAGATGCCTCTCCAGTGTTTCTCTTACAGCAACCACCTGCATCACATCAGGGCTCTAGCCTTGCTATGGTGTGAAGGACATTCCAGCACCTGTGTGAATTCCTCCACCCTTACTTAATGCTCTTTAGCAATGATTGTCCTGCAGATTGAAGAAAATGAAGTGGAATTCTGGCCAAGCCCTTGCCAACAGAAAAACTTTCTTCCCTCCTGGTTGGTGTGCCACGATGGAGCTCTCCCTGAAGGAGCCTCGGGGATCCCAGGAGCTGCCCTCACCCAGACCCACCCAGGAGACTTCAGAGATGTCAACCATCAGCAGCTTGAGTACCTCCAGAGACGATTGACTTCTCTTGCTGAAACAGTGCTCCAGAACCAGAGGACACTAGATATCATCACTGCTGAACTTGGGGAAAAATATTGTTTTTATGAGTCTTATATGTTCCCAATGCCCCCACCCCTTTGTTCTCTATTTCTTTGATTTCCTGGCTCTTCCCACCCCTTAGCCCACTCCTTGCTATAGGAACCCTGCTGCTCATAGCCCCCTGAGTCATCCAGCTTATCAAACAGCAAATATCGCTCAGGTCACTACCAATCAAGTTTTAGTACAGTATCAAACCTTGTCTAAAATAACAGAGGCTTATGATGCCACTGCTCCATTATAAAAACAAAAAGGGGGAGTTATGGTACCCTGCTAATGGGGCATGGAGGAAGTAGGGTTCTGCTGAGTCTGGCAGGCTTCTGGGACTGTCTCCTTCTGATAAGGACGTTGAGGCAAAGTCCAAGGGCCCCTGTAAATCTTAGCAATCCTGAAAACTCCAGTCCCCAGGCAGGCCACAGCTGTCCCCTGAGATAAAAGCAAGCAGTTCAAAGCCAGCCTGGACTAGAAAGTGAGATCTTGTAAAAATCTTCTTGACAATAATAATGATGATGATGGGGGGGGGGCTAGAGACGTGACCCAACAGTTAAAGATGCTTGCTTGCAAAGCTTGCCACCCCAGGTTTGGCCTGGGTTCAAATCCCCAGGATCCTCATGTTGAAGTTACCTTGTTGCTGGGACAGACATCTGACCAGAAACCGCTTGTGGGAGGAAAGAATTTATTTTGGGTTTACATATTCCAGGGAGAGCTTCATCAGGGCAGAAGAAGCTGGCTCTCACCAGTGTGCATCAAGTCATATCCACAGCAGAAAGAGAAGCCCACACCAGCCAGCGAGCGGGAACAGCCAAGGCTCCAGCAACACCCGTCTAGCAGGAAAGCTGAATCCAGAATACCTTCGTTGGGAGGAAGCCGGCTGCTGGCGCTGTCACCTTTGTGGGGATGGAGGATCCCCAACTGCTTGGAGCCCAGGAAGCACTAGGAGGTCAGCGGCCCCACTGCGGTGCTCACGGTTTCCAGAGTGCTGTTGGATAGATAGATAGCTGTGCTTCTATTCCTGAGGCAGCAGGGTGCTGGCCTTCACCACGGATAGTGGGGCTCCATGCAGGCCATCAGATCAGGATCTTGCTCTGCAGCTCAAGTGGTCACTCAAGCAGCCTGCCTTCACTAGAATTGGATATATATTGGTTTTTCGAGGTAGGGTCTCGCTCTAGTCCAGGCTGATCTGGAATTCACTATGTAGTCTCAGGGTGGCCTTGAACTCATGGCAATCCTCCTACCTCTGCCTCCCAAGTGCTGGGATTAAAGACATGCGCCACCATGCCTGGCTCAGAATTGGATATTTTTGCTTGTACAAAATGTTTTGTGATAATTGGGGAAAATGCTGATGAAATTACAAAAAGAGAAAAGGAGTAATAATCCTTTCACACTCACAAGTCACTAAAATATTACTCTATATCCTTTCAGATATTTTTGCATTTAATATACCTAATAAAATTATGCTGTTTTTCTGATTATATATATATGTAATCTTAGGGCTGGAGAGATGGCTCAGAGGTTAAGGCACTTGCCTGTAAAGCAGAAGAACCTGAGTTCAATTCCCGAGTGCCCAGGTTAAAAAAAAAGAAAGGTGGCGCATGCGCCTGGAGTTCTTTGCATGGCTGAAAGCCCTGGCACACCTTTGTTCCCTCCTTCTCTCCTTGCAAATAAATAAATAAAATAATTTTTAAAATACCTGAGATCTGAATGTTGTGGCTCATGACTTTAATCCCAGCATGCAGGAGGCCAGACCTGGGACTACCGAGTTCCAGATTAGCCTGGGCTGAGACCCTACCATAACCCTTCCCCCCCAGTCTGAGCTAGAGAGATGGCTCAGCAGTTAAAGGCACTTGCTTGCAAAGACTGACAGCCTGGGCTTGATTCCACAGTGGTACTGTTGAACCCACAAAGGCAAAGAAAAGACCACAGACTCAAATTTAGGCCAAATTGAAGTAAGCTGTACTTTTGCACACAGGAACTGGCCAGTGGCTATCTCACCCAAATGCATGGCTCAGGAGAATAGCAGCAAACAAAGGAAAAAGTGGGGTTTTTATCTCTAAAACTTGAAGCATTTCCAATAAGGAATGTATCAAACAGGAGTGCAATTAAGCAGGACTTACAGAGGTGAAACAGTGCAGTTAGCTGTAAATTTTATGTGACTCAAAATAACTAGGTAACTTCTTCAAAGCACAAGCTACTTCTAAGACATGCTTAACCCTTATCTGTGCAGCTGTGTTTGTCCTATCTGTTAGGCTTTCTGACATTCTTTGGTTGTTAAGTGGGGAGATTCATGGGAGGGGTAGAGGAAACTCAGAGAAATTCCAGGCCAGTTTAAGGTAAGGTCAAATCAAGCAGAATTTTGTTGCAAAACAATTTCTAATTTCAAGATGGCATCTCTGGTTCTTCATATCCCCCCTTTTCCTTGTGTCCCCTTCAAATCTTTGAAAGGGTCTAGTGTTGTCAGTGATATAAAACAGAATTAAGTTGTTCAATAAATCTGAATGAACAGTTAATTATATATGGACCAAAAGTTAATACAAAAAGGATACAGATTATAGGACCCAGTAAAGGACTCAGCCATGGGAACCAACTCCCTATACCTGACCAAAAGTTATCATTTGAATTTTATATTAAGCAGATAATTTTAATCAGAACAGCAAACACCAGTAGGACTGATGGATATCCATTTTTCTTGGTATTTTACATTGAGTTCCTCAGGATTTTGTCATATGTAGCTGGAGTGACTAGAGCAGGTCTGAAGTCTCCTTGTCAGGAGTCAGTGTCCTCTCAAATTTGACCTGGAGGGGATCTTCAGGTCCCTGGTAATTTGTTAGCTATTGTAAATGGCTGAGGATGCTGTCTTCATGGCTCTGGTGTGATGAATCTATATCACCATTTGATATAGTGATGGACATGGGCCAATTCTCTAGGGTGTGTGGGTTTCTGCGTGGGTTTCTTATGTTTTTAATCTTAAGAGAACCTCATCAGTGGCAAAAGAATCTGGCTCACTTCTATAACTCAAAGCAAAGAGACATTGTTAAACAACTGGAGTTATCAGTTTTGTAAGCATAAATATGTAGAGTTAGAAATTATTTTTACATAAACATTTTTGGCCGGGTGTGGTGGTGCATGCCTTTAATCCCAGCACTCGGGAGGCAGAGATAGGAGGATCACCATGATTTCAAGGCCACCCTGAGACTACATAGTGAATTCCAGGTCATCCTGGGCTAGAGTGAGACCGTACCTTGAAAAACCAAAAAAAAAAAAATTCCTACATAAACATTTTTGTTGTAATAAAGCAGAGCAAAGAGAGATTGGACAAATACAGATCAATAATTATTAGGTAAACATAACCAATGAGGACAATTTCTGGATTTTTACCCAAAGAATCTTAAAGCAAATAGTGGCTGGCTAATCAGGGCCAGACAGAGGCAGAAGAAGGTATAAGTTAATATAAAAGCTTAGTATTGTAAGCCTGCATCAGACAGGGGAGTCTATTAGTCTGAATCTTTATTGACATATTATTTTGTGGTTGCATTTTCTTACTGGGTGTTTAAGACCATGTAGGTAGCCAAAATTAACAATGTATTAAATTTTAGAGGTCAGTGATGGCTCTGTAGGAGAGACTCTTAGGGACTTGTGAAGAGCTTTGTGACTCCGCATGGTGTCATCTGCTAGGATAAGTCAAGGCCGTGCTGACCATATGGCTTTTCCCTCTCTTGGGAAGCTTAGAGGACCAGTTTCCTCTGATGTGACTCTCCTGTTGCAGATACATTTACCTGGAGTCCATCTCTGGGTCTCCATGTCCTCTTTAATCAAGAGGAGAGGTAGAGAGCTGGGGCCCATCTAACCCTACCAACCAACCGTAGGCCGATAGCTGAGATTCTGGCAAGAGAGGACCCACCACAGTCATATCGTGGAGGATCCAAATGGAACCCCGCAGAGAATGACGGGATGAACAAGGGACCCACAGCCACAGCCATTGAATCAACACAGGATAAGCCAGTGAGACAGAAACCAATGATTTCGACACAAAGACCTCTAAGCTCACAACCTTAAAGCAGCCTTAATACTCATCCACCACGACTCAGGGAACTGAGCGGAAGAGGGGCGGAAAGATTGTGAGAGCCGTGGTGGGGGAGATTATCCAGAGGCATGGCCAGGAGAACCTGGCTGAATACTAGGCTATCCATGGTCCCCTGTCACAAGGACTGATCCAGACGACCTATGGAGGAGGTTATCCAGTGGAGGGGGGAGGGGAGGGCAGTGGGGAATTGGGGTTAACAACTCATTGTTTGCCCACTAAATGTTGTAACTCATTATGGACAATAAAGTAAAAAAAAAAAACTAATAAAAAAAAAAGAGGAGAGGTAACTTACCAGAGGCTACAAGTGTCCCGTCATCTCCTGTAGCCTTTGACCTGGGAGCAGGAACCAAAATATTGGTCATCCTTTGTAACTCCAATGTTTCCAATTGGCTTTGACTCCTATATATGGTTATTAACCACTCAGAGAAATTTTATATCTGATTAGCACAACAAATTTAAAGAAGTATAGAACATATCTGATTAATAAAACATCTGGTTAGAGAATGACACAAAAGTTTAAAATCATTTTGATTAACTTTTAAGTTTAGTTGTTAGGTGATAGTGTAAGTCATATCTGGAACATAGAACAGAAACATTTTATCTTTAGTTATAAGTATAGGCAGAACTTGTTAGAAGAAAATATATTTTTTAATTTATTGTCCATAATGAGTTACAACATTTAGTGGACAAACAATGTCCCCTCCACTGGATAACCTCCTCCATGGGTCGTCTGGATCATAGAAGAAAATATTTTATCAAGAGCTTTAAATTGATTTAGCTAATCCAGAAATTGTATGTCAGGAACAGACAAAACAGCATAATATCTTGGCATCCATCTTTGAAAACATCTTTGGCTAGTCTGTATACTTTTGCAGGTATCAGTTAGCCTGAAAAGTTGGAAACAGAACAGCAGAGTTTAAGACCACTTTAAGCAATGAAGGTTATTTGAACATGAGTTGTATCCTAAAGCAGGGAACATGTTTAAGTATCAATATATCTATAAGCAATGAACTTAAGATGCTAGAAATAAAACAAGTACTTAAGTAAAACATTGAGACTGTTTGATTATATTAAAATTTAAGAATAGAGCAAAGCCCAGTTTTCTTTGAACAAACCAGCCTGATTTTAACATAAATTACATACATTTTGACAGACATGAAACAATTTTATAAGTAAACACCTTAATTATTGACCCATTTTATAACTTAACACAAGGTAATGTTTGTTATGAAGCTCACATAATTATCTTAACATTATTTGTACTTATTAGGTTTTCTTAGAGCAGAAGAGTGTTCTCAGTTTTTTAAAAACAAAATCATGATGACTAAATTATTTTATAAGACTTAGATGATAACCTCAGTGACAGATAACTGACAGAACCAGCATGAGTAAAACAGGAACTATCCTAAAGTTAGTTTTTTCAGTGATATTTGAACATATTTAATATCAAAACAACAAACCCATAATGGCACAGAACATTTACATTGTAAAAGGTTGCAATGGACATGGCAAAGATAGATTGAGTCAATATAAGATCTAAAGCAAACAGGGCAACATCAAATTTTATCTTTAAGTTTGGTAATTTTAAACATATCTCCTGGAGTTTTAGCTTTGTCCCTCCAGTGTGGCTACTCACAGTCCGGGATAACTTCATCTGGTGCTGGCAGTTCTCCTTGGCAGTCATCTCATCTTCCTGGCATTTTATTGGGTCTTCTCTGCAATCCAAGATTTATCCCATGGCTCCATCAGGTCTTCATACAGGCAATCTAATATCTGTTTCACATTGCACATGACCAAAACCACGTTGTAAATCCTATGATTTCCTTTTCCTGCATTTGTTATACCCAATAGAACCAGGTGCGCTACCAACTTGTTAATCCAGGGAGAGTAAAGCTGACTTTGAAGACTAGGAAACCTCCTTCAGCATTCAGGCCCCTTATTTTAAGAGTCCACATTTTTCCTGCTGTCCCCAAGTAGATCATTGGTCCACTGTTAGTGGCTGTAATCTCTCATATAGTTGCAGCTTAACAGGCAGCAGTTTTATCCCAGAGATTTTATTTTTTGTTTTTGTTTTATTTCTGTCTGTCCACACCAGTCCATTCTGTGTTAAGCAGCCCTGCACAAGTTCTTAGGACACAGGGGGCAGAGCACAAGTCTCTTACACAAAAACCAACTGATTCTGGCAAAGTCCCAATAAAGTTCTTTCTCATTCTTGTGAACACTTAGAACATGTTCAATTGTAGGGGACATCTGTACTGAATCATTATAGTCTGTCCTTGCCCCCCCCCAATTAATAATCATACATGATGTAAAGTATAACACATTTAGTTTTAATTTTAAAATTCCTCATAGTTTTATTCATTCTAATAAGTCTGATCAAAACTTTAAGATTTAGTTTATTTATTTTGTCTTCTGGTCTCGTAAAAGTCTTAGCTAACAGATGTACCCTCTGGTGTCAAAAAGCAGATGAGAATACAGATCTCTATATTTAATTTTTGTTACTGTTTAAATTTATTCTTTTATCTATTTTTTTAGCTTTTTGTTTATATTTGTCCATACCATTATCCACATACTTTTACCTTAAAATCTATGTAACTATTCTGTAATCTCTTCCTATCATCAAACATTTAACATCTAACATTAAAGTTTCCCTTCCAATTTATCCTTCTAATCAGTTTATCTCATAATTACCATCAAAACTTTTATTAAAGCAAAGTTTTTTTTATGACCAAATCACATGATGATCCCATTTCCATATATATATATATATATATATATATATATATATATATATATATATATATATATATATATATTGGTTTTTCAAGGTAGGGTCTCGCTCTAGTCCAGGCTGACCTGGAATTCACTAGGCTCTCAGGATGGCCTTGAACTCAGGGCAATCCTCCTACCTCTGCCTCCCGAGTGCTGGGATTAAAGGCGTGCACCACCACACCCGGCTATTTTATATATTTTAATTTATACATTTTATCCCCAATTAGTTGAGGATACTCCTCAGTGGCACTATGAATAGTTAGCTAACCTCTGTGGGAAAGACAATGTCTATATATATTCATTAAGAAGCTTTTTGAAAAAGCCTTTTATAAAAGAGTAGATCAAAGTTGACATTTTAAGAAAATTTATCTAGAATATATACACAGGCTTTATTATTTACTGATTCTTGCAACCTCTTTTAAGTTTTCTGAAGCATAATTTTAAAATATGAAAGCAAGTTAGAACTTATTTTTGAATTTAAGCATAAATCTTTAAGTTGTTTTCCATTAGCAGCTCAATAGCACCATAAAGAGATAAAATGTAGATTAAATGATTAAGACTTATTTATTATAAAGAGGTTTTATCTTTTATAGAAACTTGTGATTAATCCATTTTTGTAAGCTCAGGACCCAGATATTTTCTGTTTGCAGTCTCCCTGATTCAGCAAGGCAGGGAATACCAGGAAGGCTGA
This sequence comes from Zapus hudsonius, assembly GCA_004024765.1. NCBI lineage: Eukaryota > Metazoa > Chordata > Mammalia > Rodentia > Dipodidae > Zapus > Zapus hudsonius. Next base: position 24,005 of record PVHP010001573.1, read on the forward strand.
GCCATCAGAATTATGCTCAGGGCTGGGCTCTGAGCCTGAGACTAATGGGCGCTGGCATCCCCCAACAGGAGAGGGAGGGATAGAGAGGACAATGTAGCAGCCACAGTGACAACTGGAACTCTGGAAAGACCCCAATAGGTGTGCAATTTTAGTCCTCTCTGGTCTAGTGCCCATCTGAGATTTGCCTCTGTGTGTTTTTTCTTTTCTAAATCAATTTCCAGCCTCAGTTTTCATTGCCAGTCTGTATAGAGCAAGAGAGACAAAAGAAACTTTGAAATAAATACATCATTTTTCTCAGCGCTGAAGACCATAGAAGAATGAAGGCTGGCATTTTTAGAATTAGCCTAGAGACAGAAGCAGTTTTAGTAAAATATCCCCTCAGATCTGTCCCAAGTATTTTTCACATTAAATTTAGAGGCCTTTGTATAAACTTGTAGAGAGACTATAAACTTGGTTTTTCCTTTCCTTGTTTAACCCTTTCTCCAGTACCAGGCTGTGGAGTGGTAAAACTCCCCAATTGCTTAATCAGCACTGTTTCCCCCTCCCCTTCTGTGACCTTGGGTCTAGCCAATTTCAGGCCAACCAGTCTATCATTTTTTATCTTCCTCTTCTGGCAGGTATGTGGGGCTGAGGGATCCTGGCCTTGGAGTTTTTGATCTGTCTCTAGCAAACTTAGAGGGTTTTTTTGGTCAGGGAGAGTTTTTAATTTTCTTAGGACATTAGACTAGCTCCCTGACAGAGAATTTTGCCTTATTCCTGTCTAAAAAGTTTTCTGTTTTGAAACAGACAAAAGAGGAAACTCCTGTTAAGGAGGAGGGAATCACAAGATGGGAAGCTGTAACCAATCATAAGCCTGTTAGCAAGAATACAGAGAGAAGAGATGAAATCCTTTCTTAAAATCCTTGTTTTCCTGATAGAATTTATTTTACAGCCTCAAGGCTATGAGCCGCATACATACACATACATGCACATTTATCATTCATTCAGAAGTCATGCATTCCTGTTTTAAATTTTTTAATTTATCTGAAAACTCCAGAGACAAAACCAAGAACTAATATAATCTCAGACTCCTATCAAGGCTTTTCCTAGGAGATAAGAACCATTTGAGAGATTCACAAAAAAGAGCAGAAGAGACAAACAAAACATAGAACATAACACAGGGGTCCAAAACCAGGCGCCAAAAAAAAAAAAAAGTGAACAGTGCAACGTCTCGCTAGTGCCCTGGACAGGAGTTCATGTGCCCCATCAGGCACCTCACTGTCCACAAGAGGGATCCCACAAAACCAACTGTCAAAGACAGAACCAAGTGTCAGGCAAAGGGTTGCCTTACTGTGGCGAAAAACCAAGTGCCAAAGACAGACCCAAACATCAGTGTCCATATACCTGACAGGGTAGGAAGGGCTTTTTTCAGCTGACAGTTTAAGGGGACACCGTCCATCATGATGAGGCAAGCACAGCAGGCTGCGGACATTACATCCAGTGAGAAAGAAGAGAACAGCGATGCAGATGCTCAGGTCACTTTCTCTTTTTAATTTATTCTGGGAGCTCAGCCCAGGGATGGTACCATCCACAAGGTGGGTCTTCCCAACTCTATTAACCTAATCTAGAAACTCCCTCACAGACATCCTCAGAGGTATGTCACTTTGAGGAATCTACATTCAATCACACTGACGGTCTAGATTAACTATCACTGTGACATGCCTGTAACCCCAGTAGTCCGGAGGCTGAAGCAGGAGGATGCTGCAAGTTTGAGGCCAGCCAGTTTAGGCTCCATAGGTCTGACACAGTATGGGCTGTAATGTGAGACCCTGTCTCAAAAAAAGAGGAGATGGCTGGAGAGGAGCTCAGGAGTTAAAGGCCCTTCCTTGCTTGCAAAGTCTGATGGCCTGGGTTTGATTCCCCAGTACCCATGTAAAGCCAGATGCACAAAGTGGCACATGCATCTGGAGTTTGTTTGCAGTGGCAAGAGAACCTGGTGTGCCCAGTCTCTCTCTCTCCTTACAAATATATGGCAGAGTTAGGAAGATCATCATGAGTTCAAGCCATCCAGAGGCTACAGAGTGAGTTCTAAGCCAGCCTAGGCTACAGTGAGACCCTATCTCGAACACACACACACACACACACACACACACACACACACACACACACTTAATGGTTGAATTTCTAGACAGTTTAGTGACATGAATTCTATCTATATATTACATTTATTTATTTTGCTTTGCTTGGGAGGTGGAGGGGAAGAAATCTACATAAGACAGCTATCTTTTTGTAGCAGGGTGAGCTGGGGGTTAGAATTTAGATAATGTCCAGCAAAAATTCCAATGTCCCTCCCAAATTTAAGGAGTACCCAAATTCTTGTCTACAAAGTTAAAGAATTAAAATCATAGACAAACAAATATTAAGGTATAGTGGGAGACTTTATTTAAGGGAACATGGGGAGTTACAGAGTTCTCCAGCCACCAGTGTGGGGAGAACACGTGGATCACGCTGTTTAGCTAAACAAGCAGCAGCAGAAAAGATAACAAGGGCTCCCATTATGAGGAGAGGTTCATGTGGGGAAAATCTGGAGCCTTCCCTCACCCCAGCCTAAGCTGGGATAGAGAAAGGCCTCATCTTTCTAAGGCCATGAGATTCAGAGGTCTTTCTTCTGACCTGCCAGGTGGGGGAGAGAGCAAGGACCTTTGTCCTAAAGAACTTAAAGTTCCCCCATGTAAGTCAGAGAGACAGCTGATTGGTTCATACCTGACCAATCAGTTTTAGCACCTAGGTTTTAGCTCTAGATAGACACCTTCCACTCAAGGGGAGGGTGTCTCTGGAGCTGCCTGACCTGTCACTTTTTTTTTCAAGTTTTTATTTGTTTGCAAAAATGTTGGGCCCCAGGGCTTCTTACACTGCAAATGAACTCCAGACTTTTATGCCATTTTTTGTTTGTTTGTGGATCCAAGTTCAATTCCCCAGTACCCACATGTTGTAGTCAACTTTCTAGTTGCTGCACAGAAAGAACCTAAGTAAAAGGGGCTTGTGGAGGAATGGGTTTATTTGGCTTAGGGACTTGAGGGGAGACTCCATCATGGCAGGGAAAACAATGGCATGAGCAGAGGGATGGACATCACCTCCACCACAGCACTGCAGACAGCAACAGGAAGGTGTGCCAAACACTGGCATGGGAAAGCTGGTTTATAACCCCCATAATCCCACCCCAACAACACAGCTCTAGTGAGGTTGTAAAATCCAAACTGCCATCAGCTGAGGATCGAGCTATCATTTGTTTGTGGGGGACACCTGAATCAAACCATGACACCACATACACAAGATGGCACATGTGTCTGGAGTTCCCTTGACATGGCTGGAGGCCCTGGTGTGCCCATTCTCTCTCTGTCTGTCTCTCTCCCTCAAACAAACAAAATATTTAAAAATATATTTGTTAGGAGAGAGAGAGAGAGAACAAATAACAGGGCCTCTTGCCACTGCAAACGAACTCCAGATACATGCCACTTTGTGCATCTGGCTTTTGCTTGGGTAGTGGGGAATTATACCGGGCTGTCAGGCTTTGCAAGCAAGTGCCTTTAAAGGTGAGTCTCACATTAGCTCCAGACCTGGAGCTCACAGGAATCCTCCTACAGTAAGCCACCATGCCCGGCTTAATATTTAAAATTTTTGAGAGGGGGGTAACAAGCATGGGTGCACAGGGGCATCTTGCAGCTGCAAACAAACTTCAGAGGACATGTGCTCCTTTGTACCTCTGGCTATAAAGTGGGCACGGGGGAATTGAACCTGTACAGTGTGGCTTTACAAGCAAGTCCACTAATTGCTGAGCCATCTTCCCAGTGTTAGAAAACTGGATGGCTTAGAGCCATGTGAGAAGTTACTCCAAACTCCACACACAGCTTCACCCAACCCTGGAGAATTTTTTTGTTTGGTTTTTTTGAGTTAGAGTCCTGGAATTCACTCAGGCTGGCCTCAAGCTCACAGTGCTCCTCCTACCTCTGCCTCCGAGTGCTGGGATTAAAGGTGTGCGCCACCATGCCCGGCTTGAAGAATGTTTATGAAACAATATTTCATGGGGCTGGAGAGATGGCTCAGCGGTTAAGAGTTTGCCTGCAAAGCAAAAGGACCTGAGTTTGATTCCCGGGTAACCACGTAAAGCCAGATACACAAGGTGGTGCATGTGTGGTTGGAGGCCCTGGTGCCCTCATTCCTCTCTGTCTGTCTGTCTGTCGCTCCTCTCTCCAGTAAAAAAAAAAAAAAAAATTAATTAAAAAATAAGTAATATTTTATTTTTGCAAGCAAAGAGATAGACGGAGGGAGAGAGAATGGCTGTACCAGGGCCTCCAGCAGCTGCAAACAAGCTCCATATGCGTGCGCCACCTTGTGCATCTGGCTTCACGTGGGTCCTGGGAATCGAACCCAGGTTGCTGGGCTTTGCAGGCAAGCGCCTTAACCGCTGCGCCACCTCTCCTGCTCTCCCCCTGAAGAATTTTTGACAACAAAGAATGCGGAGGGACCCAGCCCCTAAAGAACACGTTCTCCTCGGTGTTCTGCCGGGTCTTGGGAACCTGAGCGGGACGCACCCCGACCCGCCACGCCAGCCCAGCGCAGGGGACACGGTCCTCCGGAACCAGCGAGGCCGCCCTCCGGGCGCTCTAGCCCCGGGCACCTCGCTCTCCCTCGAGGGCTGGGATTGGCTAAAGGCGCGGAGCTTCCGGGGCGGGGCGGAGCTGGGAGGAGGGAGGTTTCCGGCGAGGCGCGAGCGCGGGTGTCGCTGTGCTCCGGCCTGATGGCGGCCCCGCTGCTGCACACGCGGTTACCGGGCGATGCCGCTGAGGCCACGCTGGGCGCGTCGAGGACCGGGTAAGGTCCGGGCCGCTAGGGGGGGACCCGACCTGCGAGCCCGGGATGTGCTCGGGCGGGGGGCCGTTCCTCCGCGCCCGCAGGAGAGGCCGAAGTCGCGACTCGCTCTCCTCGCCGCCCTCTTTGCTCCCACTTCTTGGAAGGCGTTCTCTCTTGAAACTCCCCAAGTCTTCAGCTTGCCCAGGTTAAAACGTCCCTCGCCCTCTAGGGCACTTAAGTCCCAGTACGATGCTGTGTTTCCTTTCATTAATCTGCTGTAAATAAAGCAAGCCTTGTAAGACAGAGCACTTGACATAATTCACATTTACTTACCTTTATTATTTTTTAAAAATAGTTTATTTATTTGCAAGCAGAGGGGCGAATGGGCGTTCCAGGGCCTCCAGCCGCTACAAATAAATTCCAGATGCATGTGCCACCTTGTGCATCTGGCTTTGCTTGGGTACTGGGGAATTGAACCCGGGCTGTCAGGCTTTGTAGGCAAGTGCCTTAACCGCTGAGCCATCTCTCTAGTCCGTATTTTTTTAAATTGATAGTTTTTATACATGTACATAATATTTTGGATATAACCCCCTCATAAACATCTTGTCCCCTTCCACTGAAACTTTACTCTTCCTAACTCACCCCTCTTTTACTTTGATGTCTTTTGCTTCCATGTGCAGGTTCATCTGTCCCACTGAGTTTAATTAGAGTTGCTTGCATGAGCCTAGGGGAGAGCTCATTAAGTGCAGATTTACTGTGCTAGACCTGGAGGACAGTAATCTATCCCCAAGACAGATGTTCTTGTTCTCAACAGAACTGGAGGGGAGTGGCCTATAAAAAATGAATAGCATGATTTCAGATATCAGTAAGTGCCAGTAAGAACTAACTACAACTGCTGGGTATGGGAGGGGAGGGAGAGAGTGGATGTGTTAAATTTCTGGTGGAGAAGACATTTGGCATTTGAACTTCAACTTGAAGGAGCTCAACCTTTATTACCTAGGCAGAGTTTCCAATGAATGAACAGTAAGTGAAATGGGAACCAGTTTAGCAAGTTAGAAGAACAGGAATTGTATGATGCTTGCTCTAAAACAAGTATCTAGAGAGGCAGAGGCCAGATTAAAGTAGGATCTTTTAGGATTAATGTACTAGTTTAGATTCCTCCTGGCTTTTATTTTGAGACAGGGTCTTGCAGGCTGGCCTAGGACTTGATGCTCCTGGGTGCCACCACACCCAGCAGGAGTTTGACTTTAGAATTTGGATCATTTTCTTTCTTTTTTTAAATTTTTATTATTATTTTTTTTGGATCATTTTCTTGAGACAGGTCTTATATGTAGCCTAGGTTTGCCTTGAATTCACTACATAACCTATATGATCTTGAGCCACTGATTCTCCTGCCTCTACCTCCCAACTGCTGGGATTACAGATGTGCATCGCCACATCTGGTTTATTCAGTGCTGGGGAATCAAGCCCAGTACTTTGTGTGTTCTAAGTAAGCACTCTCTTCTGAGCTACATCCCAGTCCCTGGATCCTTATGCTTTGTGCATAAGGAAGACCGCTTCTTCAGTGAAGGCTGCATTGTTAGGGGATAAGATTGGAGGTGGAGCGTAACTGCTCACTTTTTTTTTTTTTTTTTTTTTTTTAGGTAGGGTCTTACCCTAGCCCAGGCTGACCTGGAATTCACTATGTAGTCTCAGAGTGGCCTTGAACTCATGGTGATCCTCCTACCTCTGCCTCCCGAGTGCTGGGATTAAAGGCGTGCACCACCACGCCTGGCGAACTGTTCACTATTGCTTGTCATAAATTAATTGCTCCGTAACTGCTTGGTTCTACAGGATTTCAGATGTGCTGGCATTAGAGAATGATGTCTTTAATTCCCCCCCAAGAAAAACTGTTCGATTTGGTGGAGCTGTGAGAGAAATCTTGCTGAACTACAAAAAGGTGAGAGGTAAAAAAGAGGTAAACTGAGTTTTTAGGATTGAGAAGATGGCTCAGGAATTAGAGGTGCCCTGGGTTCAATTCCCAAGCCACCCACGTAAACCAGGAGCAAAACATGGTGCAGGCCATGTTTTGTTTTGTTTTTTGTAGCAGCAGGAAGCCCTACTGCACTCACAGACAGACAGACAGACAAGACAGACTCAAATAAACAAAATTTGAATTTAAAGAGCTGAGTGACTGATAAGAAAAATAAGAATTCCAACATTTTTCTCCAAAAGTATCAATGAGGATTAAATGGATCAATTACATCACCCCTGTACAAATTCCTTCAAAAACAGCTAAAGTCTTTAATTCTAGCACTGGAGAGGCTGAGGTAGGAGGATCACTGTGAGGCCAACTGGGGCTTAGAATGAGAGCCCGCTTCCAAAACAGAAATAGCGCCAGGCGTGGTGACACACACCTTTAATCCCAGCACTTGGGAGGCAGAGGCAGGAGGATTGCTGTGAGTTCAAGGCCACCCTGAGACTACATAGTGAATTCCAGGTCAGCCTGAACTTGAGTGAGACCCTACCTCGAAAAACAAAGCAAAAAAAACCCAACAACAACAAAAAGTTGAGAGGAGGTAATGTGTGAGGCTTAATTTTTTTACTTTTTGAGGGAGGGTATCACTCTAGCCCATGCTGATTGAATTTACTCAGTTTGAGGGCTGGTTTCAACCTAAATGGCACCAAAAAGATAAAGCTGGGCATGGTATTGCACACCTTTAGTCCCACCTCTCAGGAGGCAGAGGTGGGAAGGTTGCTATGAGTTCAAGGCCACCCTGAGACAACATAGTGAATTACAGGTCAGCCTGGGCTAGAGTGAGACCCTACCTCGAAAAACCAGAAAAAGGGGGGGGGGGCCCTGGAGAGATGGCTCAGGAATTAAGGCATTTGCCTGGAAAGTCTTAAGGATCCGGGTTTGATTCCCCAGTACCCACATATAGCCAGATGCACAAGGTGGTTTATGCATCTGGAGTTCATTTGCAGAGGCTAGAGGTCTGAAGTGCTCATTCTCTCTGCCTCTTTCTCTCAAAAATAAATAATTAAAAAAAGAAGAAGAAAATGGGCTTGGTGGCACATGCCTTGAACCCCAGCACTCTAGAGTTCGAGGCCACCCTGAGACAACATAGTGAATTCCAGGTCAACCTTAGCTAGAATGAGACCCTACTAGAAAAACAAAAACAACAACAACAACAAAAAAAAAAAAACAACAGGGCTGGGCGTGGTGGCGCACGCCTTTAATCCCAGCACTTGGGAGGCAGAGGTAGGAGGATCGCTGTGAGTTTGAGGCCACCCTGAGACTACATAGTGAATTCCAGGTCAGCCTGGGCTAGAGTGAGACCCTACCTTGAAAAACCAGGAAAAAAAAAAGTTATTTGCAAGGAGAGAGAAAGAGACTGAAAGAATGAGCATGCCAGGGCCTCTAGCCACTGCAAACAAACTCCAGATGAATGTGCCACCTTGTGCATCTGGCTTTACATGGATACTGGGGAATAGGTTGTTAGCTTTTATGGGAAGTCACCTTAATGACTGAACCATCTATCCAGCCTTTTTTGTTATTTTCCCCTTCCCCCCAGATCCAGGTCAGCCTCTTTCAGGCTGACCTAGAATTCTCTATGCAGTCTCAGGATGGTCTCAAACTCACAGTGATCCTTCCACCTCTACTTCCCAAGTGCTGGGATTAAAGGTATTTGTCAACACGCCTGGCTGTTTTATTTTTGGAGTCAGGGTCTCACTGTAGCCTAGTCTGGGCTGACCTAGAACTCCCTGATTTTCCAACCTCAGCATTGGGAATGCTGGATTTAGGGATTAAAGGCATGAGCCACCATGCTCAGCTTCAGGGTGTTTTTTTGTTTTTTCTTCGACCCAGGGTCTCGCACATGCTAGGCATGCACTCACTGAGCTACTTCCCCCACCAGCTCTTTTTTTGGCTTTTAATATTTGAGACGGTCTTGATAAATTCCCCTGGTTGGCCTTGCATTTTCAATCCTGCTACAGCCTCCTTCATAGTTGGTATTATAGGTCTGTACCACTAGTTCTGTTTTAAATATAAATTCTTAAAGTGTTAGTCTTGACTTTGTAATTGAGAGTAATGTGTTTACATTTCAGGGCTTCTTGTGCAATTCCATGTTGCGGCACAGTTAAAAGTACTGCTGTTGCTATTTAGCAGGAAGCCATAGCAGGCATAATTTAATTTTCCCTTCTTTTTGTTAAGGGTGAAACAAAGGATTTTGAGCTGTTGATAAACCAGCTGTCAGATCCGGACATAAAGGTACTGTTTTCATCAGTAACAAAGTTACCATTTTGCAATATTATCCTATGGAAGTCAGCTCACACGCCACTGGGATGAATCTGAAAAACAGGCACAGTTTCTGGGAGGAAAGGGTTTATTGAAGCTACAGATCCAGGGGAAGTTCCATAACAGTGAAAGAGGCTGGTCCCCTTTCACAGGTCCTAGCAGAAAGACTCACATAACAGCAAACAGGCAGGGGGTGAGGGAGAGAAATCTCCTTATATAGCCTTAGGACAGAGATTTTGCAACCCTATCCCAGACTTAATGGTTTCCTGAGTCTCTGGAATTTCCTTCCTGCATGGCCCACACAGAAGGGTTGTTCATTTCTAACTTCCTTACATACTCCCCCCTACTGAGGCTGGTTTCCTGTGAACATCTGCATATACCTAGCAAGATTGCTTCAAAGGTCAAGGTGACAACAAAACCTAACCCTCACATGGCCCTACTGTGTCCCTCAGAACAGTGGTGTTTCCCTCTAGGCCATGTTTTGGTTGTCAGAATTGAGGGGAACTGCTGTCATCCAGTAGGTGGGTAACAGGGATGCTGCAAAACCAGAAAACCTTTTTGTTGTTTGAACATGGAGATTTTTTAAAAAAATATATTTTATTTATTCATTTTCAAGCAGAGAGAGAGAGAGAGAGAGAAGACCAGGGCTGGCTTATGTAGGTACTGGGGAATTGAACCCGGGGCCTTAGGCACTGGAGGCAAGTGCCTTAACCGCTAAGCCATCTCTCCAGTCCTCAACACGGAGATTTAAAAAGGGGAAAAAAGGGGCAGGGCTAAGGGACTAAAGTGCTTGTCACAGGAAGGAGGCCCAAGTTCAGATGTCCAGGATCCTCCTGAAAGTTGGGTGCACCTGTAATCCAGCACTATGGAGATGGAGTCCCTTAGGACTCAGTCCAGCTGTATCGGTGAGCTTGAGAGAGTTGGGGAAGAGTGCTTGCTGTTACAAGTTTGAAGGCCTGAGAGAGTCTGATTCAACTGAGTTTAATTTCCTAGCACCCACATGAAAACACATGGGCATGGCCTCGAATACCTGTAACCCCAGTCCTGTCAGAGATTGGAGAATCACTGGGGCTTGCTGGTCAACCAGCCTGAACAGAAACAGTAGCTCCAGACTCTGCCTCAGGAAAGAGGCAGCAGAATGAGAGGAGGGTGCCAGTAGTCCTTCATATATGAACACATGCCACATACACCCCATACCATAAATATTACACCATAAGGGACAAAAAAATGAGGTGGAAAGTGACTGAGGAGGACACCTGACATTGACCCTGGCCTCTGCATGAGCACACACATGTGCTACTCAGGGATGAGTGTACATGCACAAGCATACATATCACACACAAATACACCTGCAAAAAAAGGCTATGTTTAGTAAATGTGGATGTTTTTCAAGGGGCTTCAATGAGGTACTAACTCTGGACTTTGTTCCTGTTAGCAGTCCTTATCTATCTCTTCAGGTAGCATTTACATGTAAGTCCGCTGTTCTTATCACACTGCTCTAATTACCCTGACCAAAGTTGCCAGTGATGTGTTTTTCCCCTTGTAAGTTCTTCCCTCCCCCCACCATATCCTGGGCCTCTCTTTGTAACTTTCATGTGCTTATTTCTGTGTTTTTTTGTGTGTGTGTGTGTGTGTTTTTTTTGTTTTTTTGAGGTAGGGTCTCGCTCTAGTCCAGGCTGACCTGGAATTCACTATGTAGTCTCAGGGTGGCCTTGAACTCATGGCAATCCTCCTACCTCTGCCTCCCAAGTGCTGGGATTAAAGGTGTGCACCACCAAGCCGTACAGTTCTTGAGTTGCCTATTCAACCTGTCTCCCCCGAATTTATATTGTAACAGGGTAGTAACAATGGGGTGAACACCCGAACCCTTACTCCCTGTACTTCCCCCAGAGTTTGTATCTCAGACAGGCTTAGATAGAGAGCATTTTCTTCATCATATGTTTATTTCAGATTGGAATAAGTTTAGAGGCTTTCGGAGTAGGATTAGGGAAAGTAGCCCATACATACTTTAATTAAAGGAAATGAGAAGTTGCAGAGATCTCCAGCCACTAGTGTGGAGAGAACATATGGGGAGGTTTTAGCAAAATCTGTGCTGCTAAGCCAAACAATTAGAAGAAGGAAAGATCACGAGAAGGAAAGGCTCATGTGAGAAAGAGACCCAGCCTTACCCCGGTCCTCCTGCTAGCCTGCAATGTGGAGCCAGGGGGAGAGAGGGCTGGGCTTTGTTTTGGTGAATTATATGAGCTGGGCCAGGTAAGTCAGAGAGACAGCTGGTTGGTCCATATCTGACCAGTTTCAGGATTAGGTTTTACTTCTAGTTAAAGATCTCCCATTGAGGGGAGGAGGGTCAGACATAGAATGTGGAACTTGACTGAAAGTGGTAACTGTCACCATATGTGGACCAAAATAAGAAGTCACACTCAGGATCTCCCTAAGCCTACTCTGCAGCCTTCTTTATGCTTAGCTGGTTTAGTGCTTACCATTTTGTGAGTTAGGAACCGTGGAGGCTTTTTTTTTTTTAATTTTTATTCATTTTTAAGCAGAGAGAGAGAGAGAGCACCAGAGCTGCCACCTTGTGGGTCTGGCATATGTGGGTCCTGGGGAACTGAACCTGGGGCCTTAGGCACTGCAGGCATCTCTCCAGCCCAGCTTTTTGGACTTTCTTACCCTTCATGTCCATTCATTTACTAAGGCCTTTGGAAGGAAACATCTTTCAAGTCTTTTTTTTTATTCTTTTCTAGATTCTTCTGTAGCCCTTGAAGTGGTCTCTGGATTCTGTCCTCTGACTTCTCCCTAGATTTCTCTTCTTGTCTTGACTTGTCTCTCCACAGGCCTTCTCTAGGCCTGCCATTTCTTTACTTGAACATTTCATGCCTGTGGAATAAGGATCAATTAAAAAATGTTTTTTAAAAATATTTTATTTATTCATTTCCAAGCAGAGAGATACACACACACAGAGAGAGCGCGCACCAGGACCACCTGGCTTATGTGGGTACTGGGGAATTGAACCTGGGGCCTTAGGCACTGGAGGCAAGTGCCTTAACCGCTGAGCCATCTCTCCAGCCCCTAAAAAAATGTTTTTTAATATCCTATTTGCAAGCAAATTGGCAGAAAGGGGGGGGGGGCAGGCAGAGAGAATGAGTGCACCAGGGCCTCCAGCTGCTGCCAATTGAATTCCAGGTACATGCACCACTTTGTGCATCTGGCTTTACATGGGTACTGGAGAATTGAACCCAGGTTGTTAGGCTTTGCAGGCAAGTGCCTTAACCACTGAGCCATCTCTCCAGCCCAGAGTCAATTTTTATTTTCAAACAAATATGAGTGATCTTTATTTTTTCATTCTTATTTTCTTTTATTTCAGTAGAAACTTTATGTATCGATACATCATGTGTTGATACCATCATTTAGAATCAACTTTTTAGCACTGGCTTCAATATCTTTTCTACATTGAGTCTTAATAAAATGCTTTATTCCCTGCACTTTTATCTGGATTACAGGCAGGTGCCACCACTTTTTATTGTATATGTAACTCAAGCTAGCCTGGAACTTGGGAGTCTCCACCTCTGATTATAGGCATGCACACCATCTCCATCTCCTTGCATTTTTTTGTTTGTTTGTTTGTTTGTTTTCAGAGGTAGGGTCTCACTTTAGCCCAGGCTGACCTGGAATTCACTATGTAGTCTCAGGGTGGCCTCGGGCTCACAGCAATCCTACTACCTCTGCCTCCTGAGTGCTGGGACCAAAGGTATGTGCCACCACATCGCTTCCTTGCATATTTAATTGATCATGTTTGTTGTCCTGGGTTTAATTGCATAATATATATATATATATATTTTTTTTTTACTGTTGCCTTAGAGGATTTGTGATTTGTAAATATTTTTCCTTGTTTTTAAAACACTTCAGGATGACCAGATTGTGAACTGGCTGCTAGAATTTCGCTCTTGTGTTATGTACTTAACAAAAGACTTTGAGCAGCTTATTAGCATCATCTTGGTAAGTTCACTGTTTATTTTACCAACTAGCAGGTAGTTCAGTACTTTGAAAATAGTATATGTCTATTAAATGTTCCTATTGTCTTCATCTCCCATCTCTAGAGATTGCCTTGGCTGAGCAGAAGCCAGACAGTGGTAGAGGAGTATTTGGCATTTCTTGGAAATCTGGTGTCAGCACAGACTGTCTTCCTTAGACCATGCCTCAGCATGATCACTTCTCATTTTGTTCCTCGTAAGTGACCACCCTTGCTTGTAGAAGCTGACTTCTCCCCTCTCCCCTTCCCATCCCTCTGCTCCCTCCTCTTTCCTCCTCCCTCCCCCTTGGCCCCTCAGCTCTTCTCCTTCCCCTCTCCTTTTCCTTCCCTTCCCCTTTTTCTTCCTTGTTAGGAAGAATAGAGTTTCTTTGCCTCACAGTTTTAGTCCGGGGTCTGGGGACCAATTCTGATGATGATTACCTTGCTGTCAGAATCCTGAGGTGGCAAAAAAAACAATCATTTATATATATATATCCCAGTTAGTGGAGATCTCTTTAGCCCAGGCTGACCTGCAACTCACTCTAGCCCCAGGGTGGCCTTGAACTCACAGCAATTCTCTTCTGCCTCTGAATGCTGGGATTAAAGGCATGTGCCTCCATACCTGGCTTTTCTTTCTTTCTTTTTTGTTTTGTTGAGACAGGGTCTAATATAGCCTATATGAATAGCCTAAGATGCCTTGAGTATACTTCTGCCTCTACCTCCCAAGTGCCACCATGCCTATTTGGGGGGGGGGGTGTTGGGGATTGACCCCAGGAATTTATGCATGCTAGGTAAGCACTCAACCAACTGAGCCACATCCCCAGCCCATATATGGCTCTTTGAAAAGTATGTCTTACATACCTTCTCCTTGCATTTTGGAGATTTTGCAACTGTTGAAATGATTGTTGGCATTTTGACTGGCATTTGCCTCCTACAGAGATTTCTGAATTGATTTATAGCTGATTCAAAAAAAATTACTGGGCTGGAGAGATGGCTCAGCGGTCGGGCACTTGCCTCCAGTGCCTAAGGCCCTGGGTTCAGTTCTCCGGTTCCCATGTAGGCCAGACCCACAGGGTGGTGGCCCTGGTGCGCTCGCTCTCTCTCTCTCTCTCTCTCTCTCTCTCTCTCTCTCTCTCTCTCTCTCTCTCTCTGCTTGAGAATGAATAAATAAAATATATACATATAAAAAATTACCTCAGGAGGCAGAGGTAGGAGGATTACCGCAAGTTCGAGGCCACCCTGAGACTACATAGTGAATTCCAGGTCAGCTTGGGCCAGAACAAGACTCTACCTCAAAAAACCAAAAAAAGAAAAAGAAAAAAAGTTACATATTGTCACATGTATGTGGGTGCATACATGCGCTCACACCAGGCCTCTGGCAGCTACAAATGAACACACCAAATACTCCGGCCCCTTTTTGTGTCTAGTTTACATGGGTGTCTTGGGAATTGATTTTTGTGCCAGAAGGCTTTGCAAGCAGTCTGTTTAACTGTTGAGCCATTGTTCCAGCCCTATAGTTCTGATTTTAATAAAATGTAATTTTCTGCATTGAGTCTTGGGCAGCCTTTTAGTTTTTATTTTTATTTATCTGCAAGCAAAAAGATACAGAAGAGAGACAGACAAACAGTGGACGTGTTAATGCTTCTAGCTGCTGTAAATGAATTCCAGGTGCAGGAGGGTCTGTCATGCCCATCCTCTTTCTGTCTGCCGCTTTCTCTAATGAATAAAATTATTTTTTTAATAAAATTTTTTTTAAAGCCTGTCAAATTGCTTTATGCTTTTTCAGATTGTAAATTTAATCATTGTTCTTAGTTTTGGACTATGGAAAAATTTTCTTTGTCTAGGTCCATGACAGAATAGTAACATATTTTCTTTTTTTCTCAAAAGCCCGAGTGATCATTAAAGAAGGTGACTTAGATTTTTCAGATTCTGATGATGAAGACGAGAGTAAGTATACAAAGGATATTCTGTATGTCTTAGAAATGTGTACTGAATCATAAAATAACTTATACCCTACTTTCATATGAGATAGCAACAACTACATTTAGCATTACTGTGTATTCAGTGGCCTTAAAAGCATTACTGATGTGGTTTGTTTTTTTTTTCCTTTTTCGTGCTTTTATTTTTTCGGGTGGGGGAGAGGTAAGGTAATATGTATTCCGGGCTGACCTTAAACTTGTTCTCTAGTAGAGGATTACCTTGAACTCTTCTTTAAAAAATATTTTATTTATTCATTTTCAAGCAGAGTGATACAGAGAGAGAGAGAGAGAACACCAGGGTCAGCACCTTGTGGGTCTGGCTTATGTGGGTACTGGGGAATTGAACCCGGGGCCTTCAGCACTGGAGGCAAGTGCCTTAACCGCTGAGCCATCTCTCCAGCCCTGCCTTGAACTCTTGATCCTCCTTCCTGCCTCTGCCTTCCAGGTGCTGGGGTTACAGGCATGTGCCATCATGCCTGGTTTGTGCTGTGCTAGGGATCTAGCCCAGGTCTTTATGTTTGCTGGCAGGCATTCTAGTTCTCACTGTGTAGCTCAGGCTGGTCTCCTCCTGTGCAGCAATCCTCCTGCCTCTGCCTCCCAAGTGCTGGGATTAAAGGTGTGTGTCACCACGCCTGGCGCTATTTCTGTTTTGGAAGCGGGCTCTCATTCTAAGCCCCAGTTGGCCTCACAGTGATCCTCCTACCTCAGCCTCTCCAGTGCTAGAATTAAAGACTTTAGCTGTTTTTGAAGGAATTTGTACAGGGGTGATGTAATTGATCCGTTTAATCCTCATTGATACTTTTGGAGAAAAATGTTGGAATTCTTATTTTTCTTATCAGTCACTCAGCTTTTTAAATTCAAATTTTGTTTATTTGAGTCTGTCTTGTCTGTCTGTCTGTCTGTGAGTGCAGTAGGGCTTCCTGCTGCTACAAAAAAAAAAAAAAAAACCCAAAGGCCTGTACCATGTTTTGCCCCTGGCTTACATGGGTGGCTTGGGAATTGAACCCAGGGCACCTTTAATTCCTGAGCCATCTTCTCAACCCTAAAAACTCAGTTTTGCTTAGCAGGTGTTTCTCATTTCAAGGACATGAATTAATCAGTTTTAAATTTTTATGTTTATACTTGGTTTTTCTCCTTATAGATCTTCCTGCAAATTTCGACACATGTCACAGAGCCTTGCAGATAATAGCAAGATATGTCCCATCGTGAGTATTATTTTCTCTTTTTTTCCTTCCCTTCCTTCCCTTTTCCCTTTTCTCTTCAAGGTAGATAGGTAGCTCTAGCCTAAACTCACCTGGAATTCACTATGTAGTCTCAGGCTGGCCTCATTCATTCTCCTACCTCTTCTACTTGAGTACTGGGATTAAAGTGCCCGAGGGTGAGGGGGGCAGAATGGGCAGGCCTCTAGCCACAGCAAAGCACTCCAGACACAGGTACCACTATATACATCTGGTTGTACGTGGGTATTTTGTTGGTTAGGCTTTGCAGGCAAGTGACTTAAGCACTGAGCCATCTTTCCAGCCCCTACTTTTCTTTCATTGTTTTTGCTATGTAGTGTGGTATAATTACATGTTTGTTCAGATTCTCTCACCCTGTGTGCATGGACATCTGAGAATGCCAGTTTTTTCCTTGATTCCTCTTCTATGTGTTTCCCTGAGATGGAGTCTCTCACTGACTTTTTGGTCAGATGTTGGTTCGTGGCTTAGTTGGGGAGTTACAGCACGCATCAACTCCCTGTTCATCTATGGAGCTGTGTGGATAGTCTTGGAATAGCAGTGAGCCGATGAGAGGAAGAACTCTCAGGATGCAGTTTCAGTGAACAGCTCATTTATTATGCATAAAAAGGTCATTTGTATAGAGGAGAAACCAGAGGAAAAATCAGAGGCAGAGGCATAAGCAGCAAGGGGATTGATAGGGGCAGCATAGTCTGTGGACGTTTCATGAAGCAATTGGCAGGGGCCAGTAACCTGTGGATGCCTAGTTTGCATAGATAAATTGAGGGGCCTTTCTCAGCTCCAAGTGGCGGGAAGTATGTGACTTTAGGTACATACTGAATGGTGGTGGCTGCAGAGGAACTGTGACCTTTAAACTTTTATTGTCCGGGCTTGTTATTACAGCTGGGTTATGGGAACTTTAGTAAACTCAGGCCTGGAAGTGTCTGGGCTTATCAGTTTGTTGCGGCCTTCCAGAGGGGCTGGAGTTTCTAGGATAAAAGAAAGGAGACAAGGCCAAACTCCTACCAGTCTCAATCTCAAATATTAGGAATGAGATTATCAGGGTTTCAGGCCAGCCTCAACTTTCCTTTAACTCTATATCCTCTGTGCCTCTTAGCAGGGTCCCACAGTCAGACTGACTAGACAACTGACTAGACAGTGAACCCAGGGGTTTTCTGGTCTTCTACTTGGGACTGGGATAACAGGCTTGCGTGGCCAAGCCCAGCTGTTTACATGGGTGCTGGGGAGTTGAACTCGGGTGGTCTCAGGCTGCATGTCTGCGTAGCCATTTCCCTCCTCCTTTTCACTTGGTGTGTGTACAAGCTAGCTCTCCTGTCTGTGCCTCCTGTCTCACTGACACGTGCTGCTTGTCTGGCTTTATGTGGGTCAGGGATTAGAACTCAGGTCCTTAACTTGTATAACAAGCACTTTTGGGACATTTTAAATTTAAACTGTAACTCTCTTCATCTTTTGTAGAAAAAAAGCTCTTTTAATTGTCTGGTAATAACCAAGTGAAATGAAGCATATTTTCACCAAAGTTGTTTTTGATTTTCTCTGAAATTACATTTGTGTGTTACAGTAGGAATGTTACTTTGTTAAATGTCCAGTTACCATGGATTTATTGAACTTTTTTTTCTTTTAACAGGACACCATGGTTTCTTATGCCAATACTGATAGAAAAATTTCCATTTGTTAGAAAATCAGAAAGAACATTGGTAAGAAATTCTTGGGGTGAAAAAAAATTGTGATTTAAGATGATATTCTTTTTCTTAAAAAAAAAATTCTGGATTTTACACTTCAGACCTATGAGTTTAGCTGGGAGTGGTAGCTCATGCCTCCCGCCACTGTAAGTAAGTTCTGTGCATCTGGCTTCATGTGGGTACTAGGAATCGAACCTAAGCCACCAGGCCTTGCAAGCAAATGCCCTTAACTGTTGTGCCATAACTGTTGTGGCATGTGTCTCTCCAGCCCTATATTTTTAAATTTTTTATTTATTTTCATTTGTGTGTGTGTGCATACATAGTTGCTGCTGCATATGAATGTCTATCAAGGAATTATGCAGGTTACTGGAAAATTGAACCTGAGTGGCAAGCTTGGCAATCAAGCATGTTTTTTATTTTCAAGGTAGGGTTTTGCTCTAGCCCAGGCTGACCCAGAACTCACTATGTAGTCTTAGGGTGTCCTTGAACTCACAGCAGTCCTCTTACCTCTGCCTCCTGAGTGCTGAGATTAAAGCTGTGCACCACTATGCTCAGCTTATTTATTTTCAAATACTTATTTGCAAGTGGGGGTGGGAGATAATGGTCACTCTAGGATCTTTTGCCTCTTCAGACTCAAGATGCATGTGCCATCTTTGTGCATCTGTCCTAACTGGGGACTTGAACTTGGCCCATCAGGCTTTGCTAGTAAGCATCTCTAGCCACTGAGCCATCTCCCCAGCCTTGTTGTGTATAATCTTCAATAACTGATAGTGGGTACCTTCAAAGTACAGGAGTATTTTTTTCCTAAATAAATTTTTTGTATATATTAAATAAGAAATTTATAACATTGGTTAATGTTTTCATGATAATGTGCTCTTCTAGTAGACTATTATAAACTACAAAACTAGATGTAAAACTTAGGCAGGAAGAGTGCCAGGTTGATCTGTCTAGTAATATATGTAATAAATGTAAATAATTATCTACTATGACCTCATGAATTTATCTTAGCAATGCAAGCAATATACCACTTCAAAAACAGCAGAAGGGAACTTGTTCAACCTGATATAGAGCATTTATGAAAAGCCCACAGCTAGCATCAAATTTACTAATGAAAACAGCTGTAATTACCTTCTCATTGCTGGCCCAAAGTACCCAACCAAAAGCAGCTTACGGGAGGAAAGGATTTATTTTTGGCTCATAGTCTCCCATGGAAGCATGGGGAAAGCATGACATAAGCAGAGCCTGAACATCTTCTCTGCCACAGCAGGTGGAGAGTGAGCTAAACTGACATTACCCATGAGGGAAATACCAGCCAGCCTCACTGTGGTCAAGAAGACTGGTGAGCCCCTGGCGTGGAGACAGAGCAGCTAAAACCCTCATGCCTCGCTAGTGAGAACGTAAAATATGGCAACTGCTTTGGAGATTTGTTTGGCAGTTCTTCAAAAAAGCTAAGTGAAGACTTGCCATGCATACCTTAAATCCCAGCACTGGAGGTGGAGGTAGGAAGATCGATGTGAATTCAAGGCCAGCCTGGGACTACAGAATGAGCTCCAGGTCAGCCTGGGCTAGAGTGAGACCCTCCTTAGGAAAAACAAAACAAAAAAATGAGTTAAATGAAGAATTACTGTTTTGCTTAGCAACCCACTGCTGGGTCTACACCCCGGAGAAATTAAAACATGCCTTTACAGACCTTTGTAGGTGAATATTCATGGCAGTATTGTTCATAATAGTGTTTAAGTGTAAGCAAGTCAAATGAATAGAGAAGGGGAGCATGGTATATCTACATATAAGACTACTACATATAAATATATATTTGTTTTTATTGTTGTTTTTTCAAGGTAGGGTTTCACTCTAGTCCAGGCTGACTGGGAATTCACTCTGTAGTTCCAGGCTGGTTCAACCTCACAGTGTTCCCCTTACCTCTCTATATCCCATGTGCTGGGATCAAAGGCACGTGCTACCATGCCTAGATTAAAATATACATAAATACTGCTACTTTATACTGCTAGATAGTATGTTTTCTTTTTTTATATTTAAACTAAAGGTATAATTGATGTTTCACTTTAGGAATGTTACGTTCATAACTTACTAAGGATAAGTGTATATTTTCCAACCTTAAGGCGTGAAATTCTGGAGCTTCTTACTGAAAAGCTGCTCAAGTTAGATGTAAGTATTGAGTGATCTGTTTTTGTGTTATTGAATATCTTGAGTATGTTTTATATGTGAAACAGCAGCAACCATGGAAAGGAACATAGTTCACTGTTCTGTGCATCACTTGGGATTCTCTCTCCATTGTTGGGTTTTTTTTTGTTTTTTTATAATTTTTATTTTTATTTTTTATTTTTATTTTTTTTTTATTTTTTGAGGTAGGGTCTCACTCTAGTCCAGGCTGACCTGGAATTCACTATGTAGTCTCAGGGTGGCCTCGAACTCACAGTGATCCTTCTACCTCTGCCTCCCGAGTCCTGGGATTGTTGTTGTTGTTTTTGTTTTTCTAGTAGGGTCTCATTCTAGCTAAGGTTGACCTGGAATTCACTATGTTGTCTCAGGGTGGCCTCGAACTCTAGAGTGCTGGGGTTAAAGGCATGCGCCACCAAGCCCATTTTCTTCTTCTTTTTTTAATTATTTATTTATTTTTGAGAGAAAGAGGCAGAGAGAATGAGCACTTCAGACCTCTAGCCTCTGCAAATGAACTCCAGATGCATAAACCACCTTGTGCCTCTGGCTATATGTGGGTACTGGGGAATCAAACCCGGATCCTTAAGACTTTCCAGGCAAATGCCTTAACCCCTGAGCCATCTCTCCAGCCCCCCTCCTTTTTTTTTAAATTTATTTTCACTTGTGATTCTTAAGCTCTGCCTAACTGGGGGTTAGGAGAGTTCTGTCTTACTGTAAAGAGCATGGCATCTACACAGTCACAGACATGTACAAGTATAGTTGTGGACACTTAGGAAGGAAACATGTGGTCTGTGAGCTCACAGCCTCATAAAATGTGTGTGGTAGGGGCGTTAGGAAGGGTCCCAGGGAAGGATTTTGGAAATGAGATTGAGATTATGCATGCTATTTTTCATGTTTGGAATTTTTTTCACCTGTGCAAATGGTAAACAAGTGAAAGCTTTGCTTTGTTTAAAGATGCAGGAGTATTAAAGTGAGTGTTGGATTGTGGCAACATTAAAGACATAGGGTATGAAGATGAGTGTTGGAATGTGGAGACATTGTGAAGGAAAGGGTAACCGGCCCTGAGTTAGCAGTTGGGGAACAGGTTGAGAGAAGCCTGTGGGATAGAATGGCAGCCCAAGGATACATTAGGAGGAGGAAGTTGGAAGGACAGGTTGAGTTGCTGTGGGTTTTCACTGAAGAAGTAGGACTGAAAACAGGCCTGTTGAGCCTCGCAGTTAGGAGGGGAGAGCAGATGTCAGCACTAAGTCCTGGGTGTGGAGAGAACATGGAAGAAGGAAGAGTCTGCTCAGCATCTCAAGCATAAGAAAAGCACAAATTCTTGGATTTGTTGGTGGTCTTTGGTGGAAAGGCTTGCCAATGAAGAGGCTGGGACTATGGTTTAGTTGAGGTGGGTGGGTGAGTGGACCTGTTAGAGACTTCTGTGGGTGTTGGCATGAGGAAGTGTAGCATGGTTCAGAAGTGGGGAGACAAGCAGGGTGTTGTGGTCAGCTTTCTAGTTGCTGCACAGAAAGAACCCAAACAAAAGCAGTTTGTGGAGGAATGGGTTTATTTGGCTTACAGACTCGAGGGGACACTTCATCCTGACAGGGAAAACGATGGCATGAGCAGTGGGGTGGACATCACCTCCGCCACAGCACTGCAGACAGCGGCAGGAAGGTGTGCCAAATACTGGCAAGGGGAAGCTGGCTTATAACCCCATAAGCCCGCCCCCAACAACACAGCTCTAGCGAGGTTGTAAAACCCAAGCTGCCATCAGCTGAGGATCGATCTATCAGAACGCATTCATTTGTTTGTGGCAGACACCTGGATCAAACCATGACACAGGGTTATGGAATGAGAACACTTGGAGAAAAAAAAATTTTTTTGTTCCGTGTTTGAGACTGTCCCATTGTAGCCCAGCCTGACCTTGAACTCAAAAATCCTATGTCAGCCTGCCAAGTGCTGGGAGTTCAGGAGTGAGGCACTACACCCAGCTTTTATTTTTTATTTTACTTTGAGATGGTAGGGTCTCACTTTGCAGTTCAGGTTTGCTTTGAGACCCTCCCTCCTTGATCTCCTGAGGACTAGGACTACTAGCATGTGAAAAGACAAGCTTGTGGGGGATCAGGCAGGCAGAAGAAGGGGAAGTCTTGGGAGAGCTGGAATTTGGGGTTACACATCTGGCCAGTTTTATCATCCTTGTGAAATCTTTTATACTTTAAAGGAACATTTTAAAGTGTGTATATAAAGATCATGCGTAGGTGACAAAAAATGTGATTAAGCAGAGGTAGGAGGATTGCTGTGAGTTCAGGTCAGCCAGGGCTGCACTGAGACCCTATGTCGAAACCCTCCCTCCCCCCAAGAAATTTATTTTATCATCATCATTTTTTTTAAGTTTTTTTTTTTTTTTTTTTTTTTGAGGTAGGGTCTCACTCTAGTCCAGACAGACCTGGAATTCACTATGTTCTCGGGGTGGCCTTGAACTCACGGCAATCCTCCTACCTCTGTCCCCCAAGTGCTGAGATTAAAGGCGTGTGCCACCACACCCGACAGGAAATTATTTTAAAATGTGAGCATGATTTGTTTGATGTATTACAAGAGATCTGCTAAGTTTAGTTGTTACCCTTTACTTTTGGGGTGGTTGAGGACAGGTTTGAGCACAGAGCCTGTATGTGGGCATCTATTCAGGAAGAGATGGAGGGAGTACATGTGGAATGTCCTCAGGCTGACTTAGAGTATCAGTCACGATAATTTTAAATATGTAGTAAAAAGGATTTAAGTTACAAAATTGAAATTCTTCAGGTGATAGTTTGTATTGAAATTGTGTTGTAATGTCTTAAAAGATGCTAATAGGGAGTTCTTTAAAGTATGTATAATAGTTGAATTTCCAGCCCCCAAATACTGTATTTTAAATGCTATATTGTTTATTGTTTGTAATGATATAGGTGAGCGTGTCCCGGCAGGATATTGAAGATGCTGAGGAGACAGCAGCTCAGACTTGTGGTGGGACGGATTCCACAGAGGGGTTGTTTAATATGGTCAGCATCTCTTTGTTTTATTTTAATTTTTTTTTGCTTTTCATTCTTTTCGTTAAATGAAAGCACACATTAGACATTACCTCAGAATGGAAATGCCAGCTAATGGTTTCTCAATGTTTTCCATGGTTTTAATTAAAACATTTAAGATAGTTTAGCAAACTGGGAATGTTTCTGAAAGCCACATGGTATCTGTGGGAAAGGAAGAGTAGGCCAAGTTAGTTTCTGTGTTTTTACCAGTTATATTCCTTTAAACGTAATTCTCTACCTGGGGTGATGTCTGATGAGGGGTTCAGTTGAAGAACAGAGAGGGCTTCAGGGAACTGGAAGGGTGGGGGAAGGTGCTACGTTGGAGCCTGGAGTGTCGGGAAGTAGATGTAGCCTGGGCCTACCAGCTGCTCTGGAATGACAGTTGTTGAGACCCAGGCACGTGGCCTCTTCTTTTCAGCCCCTGACATTGGTTCTGAAGGCCAGTTCTGATTGGAGAAGGGCAGCTGTGAGTTTTTAGTAGGCATCACAGCAGGTTTGAGATGGATGTCCTGACCTGGTAACCATCAGTGTCAGCCTCAGTGGGCACCAGGGCAGGGATGAGGGGGCCTAATGTTGGTGTGGCCAGTTTTCTTGGTCTTCATAATGGGAGTCTGAGCTACAGTTCGAGAGAGAGAGAGAGAGAGAGAGAGAGAGAGAGAGAGAGAGAGAGAGAGAGAGAGAGAGATGATATCAGTGGTGAAGTATATGCTTAGCATGTAAGAGAAAAAAACCATAAATTGGTGGTTTCTATTATTTTTTATTTTTATTTGAAAGGAGACAGAGAATGGGCATGTCAGGGCCTACTGCCACTGCAAATTACTCCAGATGCATGTGCCACCTTGGACATCTGGTTTTATGTGGGTACTGGGGAATCAAACTTGCTCAAGGCTTTGCAAGCAATTGCCTTAACCACTGAGCAATCTCTCCAGTAATTGGTGGTTATTTTAAATTTCACAAGTTTGTGCAATTTCTATGTTTTCTTTTAGAAATAACTTGTGAGGGTTTTCTGTGAAACTATTTTCACAAATACTTTCTTGAATTGTATAGTAGAGGATGCAATGGGCTTCTTATCCTCCTGCCTCCAAATCCCAAGTGCTGTGATTAAGGATGCCCCACCATGACTAGTTTTGTGTGATGCTGGGGATCTAGGCAAGCACTCTGCCAACTGAGCTACAGCTTCAGCTCCTTATTGAGTCTTTCAGTTATCATCTTTACTTTAAAGGATGAAGATGAAGAAACTGAACGAGACACAAAGACCAATCCTGAGCAGACTGGTCAGATGGTCCACCCTGTAGCTGAGCGTCTGGACATCCTACTCTCCTTGCTTTTATCCTACATTAAAGATGTCTGCTATGTAGATGGTAACAACCTCTGATGATCTTATTCTTTTATTTGCAAGAAGAGAGACACAGAGAGAATTGGCACACCAGGGCCTCTTGCTGCTATAACTAACTCCAGATGCATGCAACACTTTGTGTATGCGACTTGATTTGGGTACTAGGGAATCAAACCTGGGCTGGCAGTCTTTGCAGTATTTTAACCACTGAACCGCCTCTGCAGCCCAGAAATTTTTATTTATTTATTTTTTTTGTTATGGTCTTGCTCTAGCCCAGGCTGACCTGGAATTCACTATGTAGTCTCAGGGTGGCCTTGAACCCACAGTGATCCTTCTACCTCTGCCTCTGGGAGTATGTATAGTAGATGAATTTCCAGCCCCCAAATATTGTATTTTAAATACTGCTGAGATTAAAGGTGTGTGCCATTACGCTTGGCCCAGAAATTCATTATTATGGCTTCATCACTGTGTGCTTCCTTGGGTTATTGTACTTTAAAGAAAAGTCTGTATTTGTCACTAAATGACTTCCTTTTCTGTGTGGCGCTGAAGCATCATATTTGTAAGGCACGCTCTCTACACCCCACTGCATGTAGCCCCAGCCTAATGCTACTTCTACCTACCTATTATTGTTTGGGGGGGGGTGTGTTATGTGCTTTTGCAGGTATAGATGGAAGGGTGTCTTTTATCTCTTTTCTACTCTATTTCCCTGGGATAGTCTCCCGTTTCTATACTGTTTGGCCAGTGAGTTCCCGACAATCCTTGTCTCGGCACCTTTTGGTGCTAGGGTTACAGGCTTGTGTGGCTAAGCCCTGCTTTTTATGTGGGTGCAGGGAATCAAACTCATGTGCTTGCATAGCAGGCACTCATAGCCACCTAGCCATCTCCCCAGCCCCTTCCCTGCTGTTTACATTTTAAAAGTTTTTTTTTTTTTAATTTGAGAAGGTATGGGTCTCCTGCCAAACTCCAGATGCATGTGTTACTTTGTGCACTTGGCTTTACTTGGGTATTAGGAATTGAACCCTGGGCTTTATAAGTACCTTTAACCACTGTGCCATCTCTCCAGCCCCCAGTGCTGTTATATGTTCTTTTAAAACCATGTATTAAAAAACAAACCCGGGTTGGAGAGATGGCTCAGCAGATAAGGCACTTGCCTCTGGTGCCTAAGGCCCTGGTTTCAATTCCCCAGGACTCACATAAGCCAGACCCACAAGGTGGTGGCCCTGGTGTTCTCTCTCTGTCTCTCTGTCTCTGTCTCTGTCTGCTGTCTGTCTCTCTCTCTGTCTCTCTGTCTCTCTCTCTCTCTCTCTCTCTCTCTCTTTGTATCTCTCTGATTGAAAAATAAATAACTAAAATATTTTTAAAAAAGTAAAAATCTACCCCACCAGTTCTTTAAAAAAACAAACCTATGTGTTCATGGAACTGAAGTGTGAGGTTTTCCTTTGTAGGGAAGATGGATAACAGCAAAACCAAGGACTTGTACCGAGATCTGATGGCCATCTTCGACAAACTGCTGCTACCCACTCACGCCTCCTGCCACGTGCAGTTCTTCATGTTTTACCTCTGCAGCTTCAAATTGGTAAGCACAGGGGGCATTGTCATGGCTGTATTCTTGCCAACAGCCTTGCCCTTACATACTGTTGACCAGGAGGCAGTTCTATTTTTCAGCTCATTTTACTAGTACCACTAATTATAGGCTCTTTGAACAGAAGGGCTGCTGCTGAAAATGATCCTCTGCCTGTGGTCACTAGGTGGCGCTATACCTTTCTAGGAATGTTTATGGAATTGTTTTCTCTTTGTTGATGGTTGTTGGTGATAAAACCCTGAGCTTCCTACCTACAAGTCAAACACTGGACCAATTGAGCTACTCTCAGGCCCTGGGATGTGATTTCTTTTATTCTTTCATAGTATTGAGTCTCAACCAAACTAATCCAGAATTGCAAAACTTTAGGTTTTGGCTTTCATTTTTGGAAAAACAAAACTACAAAAAGAAGGTTCTTTTCTTTACAACTATTTTTAGCTGCCTCAAACTTTATTGATCATAAGTAAGAAATCTAAACTCAGTCTGGCCACATCTGAGTACTAGCTTTAGTAAAGAACTCTTAGGGAGAAGTTGTGCTCTCTGCCAGGCTTTCCCATGGCTAGTACTTCAGTCCTTCCTTCTGTAACTGCCTAAGGTCTGGGTGCACACAGAAGGAGCCCTGTGATTCCACAGGGTGTGGGTAATCACTAGCTCAAGTTTGGCTCTGCATTAGAGCACTTGAAAAGCTTTTCTGGTCTGTAGGTTACAAAAACCCTGTCATTAATACTGAATTTGTGCCTTTGGGAGTTTTTTTTTTTTTTTTTTTTTTTTGAGATTTTATTTTATTTTGAGGTAGGTGAGATTTTTTTTTTTTTAAAGCAACATTTGGGCCTGGTGTGGTCTTTATAATCCCAGCACTCAGGAGGGAGAGGTAGGAGGATCACCATGAGTTTGAGGCCATCCTGAGCCTACAGAGTGAGTTCCAGGTCAGCCTGAGCTAGAACAAGATCCTATCTTGAAAAATACACACACACACACACACACACACACACACACACACACACACACACACACATATACTACAAAAAAAAAAAAAAGCAAGGAGAGAGACAGAGTTGGGTGTGCCGTGGCCTCTTGGCACTGCAAACCAACACCAGATGCTTGTTTCACTTTGAATCTGGCTTTATGTGCATTCTGGGAATGGCTTTGGAAACCAGCTCCTTTAGCCACTGAGAGCCATCTTCCCAGACTCTGACATCAATTCTTGTTGTGTTGCCAGTTTTGCACCAAACTCCTGTGCACAAATCATTTCCCTGCCTTAGCCTTCCTAGCAGTAGGGCCTACAGGCGTGTGCCGATGTGCCTGGTACTCAGCATCGATTCCATGGGACAGTGTGACTGCTGCAGGCTTGCTCACTGTTCAGACGGTCAGACTAACACCTTCTCTTTTTATAGGGATTTGCAGAAGCATTTTTGGAACACCTCTGGAAAAAATTGCAGGATCCAAATAATCCAGCCATCATTAGACAAGCTGCTGGAAATTATATTGGGAGCTTTTTAGCAAGAGCTAAATTTATTCCTCTTATGTAAGTAACCTATTTTCCTAATTAAGTGCTTTTTAATATTTACTTTGAAAAGATTGTCTCAAGTCAAAGAAATAAATCTCAATTTTTTTTTTTTGGTCTATTTTTAAAGTGAAGAAAAAGTATGTACCCCACATTGCAAGATTATGTTTCTAAGACACATTTGCATAGTACAATGTTTCCTATTTTGATATAAAATGCCATATGGAAGGAAGGTGTTGCTGTTACCTTCCAGCTGGAATAAAGCACTGAACCAGAGCAGCTGGTGGGAGGAAAGGGTTTATTTTGGTTTATAATCTTGAGGGGAAGGTCCATGATGGCAGGGACAAGATGTAGATTAGAGGCTGGACATCACCTCCTTTTCAACATCATGTAGACAAACAGCAGCATGAGAGCAAGTTACACTATGGCAAAGTGCTGGGGGGCTTATACACACCCCCAATAATACACATCCTCCAGCAAGGCTCTACCTTTCAAATTGCTGTCGCTGGGAACCAAGCATTTAACATACATGAGTTTATGGGTGATACCTAATTCAAACCACTGCAGAAGGCTTTTGTCATATGTTCTGTGGGACACTTGAACATGAAAAACCATTTGTCTTCGTGGCTAGCATACAGTATTGTGTACTGTTTTGATTATTTTTATAGGCTTCTGGTTTTTCATTTGCATTCTGAATCAATTGTGTCTGAGCTGAAGAAAAATCTTTTTAAAGGTAATATGAAAGGGTGGGTGGAGCTCAGTGGTAAAGCGTATGCTTAGCATGTGTAAAGCCCTGGGTTCTGTCCCAGCACTAGAACCTAAAGGTAATACAAAGTCGTTTCTAGGAAGCCTCTGATGTCTTTGAACAGAGATGGTATTGAAAACCCACCCCCAATAAACAAGTCTTCTGGACTTAGTTGTTGAATCCATGGGAAAGGAGCCCTTGTCTTGGACCCTGTTCTGGAAGGTTCTGAGCTAAAGAGAAACCTTGCTCCATCCCTTCAGTTGTTTTCTTGTTTTGTTGTATTGTTTTGTATTGTTTTGAGACAAGGCCCAGGCTTGCCTCAGAACTCACAGTCCTCCTGCCTCAGCCTTCTGAGTGCTGGGACTCCAGGCCTTTGCCACCATGCCTGTTACTGTAGATGTTCCTAGGGCCTGTCTGTTGCCCCGAGGAGGGAAGTGATATTCTACTTAGTTGTCTTCCTGCCACCTGCCCTTTTCCTCCTGCTTTTTTCTGCCTAAGGGTATCTGGTTTTTGCTTGTTTGTTTTTTGTGTTGCTAGAGATGAAGCTAGGAACTTGTACAGTTAGACAATTGCTCTACCACTGAGCTACACCCTAGCCCATGGGTAGGATTTAAAGAAGCCTATGAGCTTTTCATAGGGCATAGCAAAAGGAGGTTGTGTCTTACTGTGTCACTAGAGCTTTCTCCTGAAGCCAATGAAGTTGACTTGAATTTCTCCTCTCTCTAGCACTGTAAAGGCATGCCTCGATCTTCTGGTTAACTGGCTGCACATGTACCTCAACAACCAAGACTCAGGAACGAAAGCTTTTTGTGATGTTGCTCTCCATGGACCATTTTATTCAGCCTGCCAAGCTGTGTTTTACACCTTTGTTTTTAGACACAAGCAACTTTTAAGTGGAAACCTGAAGGAAGGTCAGTGGAGTGGAATTAAAGCTGCATTTTTAGTATACTACTTACCCTTTAGAATGTAGATTCTTTGTTAAGATCCCCCTTCTCCCCACAATAGGGTCTCACTGTAGTCCAGGCTGAGCTGGAATTCACTATGTAGTCTCAGGGCCTTGAACTCACAGCAATTCTCCTATCTCTGTCTCCCACTGCTGGGATCAAAGGTTTGAGCTGCCACACCCGGCCTTTTTGAAACAATTGTGGACATACCACTCATGTGCCCACACTTTTACAAATACTTTCAAACAGCTCCCTAGAAACCTCTAATTGTTGATTAATTTCCTGTTGAGAACCTCCTTCAGAGATAAACTAGAGAGCTTGCAAGGGTGTGTGAGCACTGTCTGTCCTTGTCATAGCCGGTGAACAGCAGTGCTCCCTCTTCACCAGGATGCACCAGGGAGGCCTTTACCATAGTTGTTGGCGGGTCCCGAACTGGAAGCTAAGCTAAAGATTGGCAGTAGGGCTAGGCGCGGTGGCACACCTTTAATCCCAGCACTTGAGTTAGCGGTTTCTTTTAAATCAAGGCTTCTGTACTGTGGCTCTGTTGAAATTTTGCGATGGATAATTCTTCATGGGGGGTGTTCTTGTGGATTCAATAGTACCCCTCATCTCCCCCTCTAGCATTCCCTGCCCTGACAACTAAAGCCAGCCAGACACTTTGACCGCTGTGCAAAACCAAGTCTTGCACGTCTTATACATTTTTTAAATATACTCTACATGCTTCTAAAAAGATGTAGGGGTTAATTGTAGCTGTGTGAACTAGTAGAATTATCACAAGGCAATTAAAACTTCTGCTTTTCCTTGTATAATCAGATGGCCAGGAATCTTAATTAATGACAAAATACTTCTTATAAGCCATCACATCCATTTATGCCATTTTTTTATTGCTTGTTTGGAGAGAGTCACATTCACTTATAGCCCAGTCTGGCATGGAACTCTTGATTTTTCTGCCTTAGCCTCCTGGTGCTAGAATTCCAGGCTTGTGTCACCACACCTGGCTTCATTTATGTAATTTTAAGATGTTTTTATTATTTATTGTGGGGGGGAGGGAGGGAGAGAGACAGAGAGAAAGAGAGAGAATGGGCGTGCCTCTTAACTGTAAATGAATTCCAGATACATGTGCCTCTTTGTGCATCTGGCTTTCTGTGAGTACTGGGGAATGGAACCTGGGCTTGCAGGCTTTGTAAGCAAGCGCCTTAAACTGCTGAGCCATCTCTCTAGCCCCACTCATTTGAAAAATAATTTTTAAAATTTTTTATTTGTTTGAGAGAGAGACAGGGTATGAACATGCCACAGCCTTTTGCTGCTGTGAATGAACCCCAGACATATGTGCCACATTGTGCATCTGGCTTTATGTTGGTACTAGGGAATTGAACCCCAGCTGACTGGCTTTGCAAGCAAGTGCCTTAAACCACTAAGGCATCTCCCTAGCCCCTCATTTATAAAATTTAAAAATCAAAGTATATACCTGATTATAGGAAAACAAACATTAAGTTGGCCTGTTTGCTTCTTATCAAGTGTCTATATTTTTCCATTTGTAGTAGTCTGAATGTGATAATTTGAATGTATTTATTTCCCCATAGACTCAAGTTGCGCTTTCAACTTGAGTTCCTAGGGAGGAGGATCTTACAAAGTCCAGCCCTAAGGTGTGTGGAAAGAAGTTTGGAGCTCTGGCTAGTTGTGCTTTTTGGTGGTTTTGGTTGTTGTTGGTATCTCTGCTTGGATCTATAACAGTAAGCCAGCTTCTTCTGTTAGGTCTAGGTTCGCTCAAATGACGAGGCAGGTACCCAATGAGCTCAGAAGCAGGATATCTTTATTGCTTCGGATTTTGCAGGCTAATCAGTTAGGGACACAGCCATACTCGGGAGCTGGGACTGCATCCCTGAAGTGTTGGCTCACAGACTTTTTTTTTTGGCCCGAGGGAGGAGCTGGGGAATCTTTTAAGAGGATTGGTCAGGTCCAGGTGAGAGGATGTCCTGGGGTCCACTCTTAGGAACTGGTGGTCTCAGAATCAGGATGCTGGCACACTCTGCCATGGTGACTTTAACAGGATTGGTTGGACCTTGGGGTGGGTTAGGGTAGCAGGGACCTGTCGTTACAGTAGCAGCTAGAATAATAATACATAAGTCATTATGACATGGTTACTGAGGAAACTAGAAACAGGTAGGTTATTTTGACCAGGTGCTGAGGAAACCAGGAGCTGATTGATTGGGTTGGGGTCCCAGGATAGTGGGTTGTTTTTCCTGGAACAAGAGGTTACAGAGAAGTCATAACAGTTAACAAAATGGAGGCCCTCTGGCCCAAAACTAGACCTTCACTTCCACCATTGATGGTGTTCCCTTGGCATTTGTGTTCCTGAAGTAAACTCTTTCCTCCAATAATCTCTTTTTGGTCATGTGTTTGTCCTGGCAAGGTGAAGCTGACCTATTACAACACCATTATAAGAGAATTATTTGTCTTGTGAAGTGAGGTTGCACTCTGTGTAAGGAGAATTGTTTGTCTTTGGGGTGAGATCCTCCTTCCTGAACCTTCTAGTCACTGAGATTACAGGTGTGCTCTGCCTCGCCCAGTTTATAGGAGAGGATAAAATTCTTTTGTTGTTATTTTTTGTTTTGTTTTTCGAGGTAGGATATCACTGTAGCCCAGGCTGACCTGGAATTCACTATGAGGCCTCAAATACACAGTTATCTTCACACGTCTGCCTTCCCAGTGCTGGGATTAAAGGTGTGGACCACAGTGCCTGGCTTATTTTTTTTTTTTTGGTGTGTGTTTGAAATTCTTTATTATAGGTGTGCTCTATGCCCAACTTGTAGGAAAGGATAAAATTCTTTTTCTGTTTCTCTGTTTTTTGGGGGATTTTTTGAGATAAGGTCTCATTCTAGTCCAGACTGACTTGGAACTCCCTCTGTAGTCCCAAGATGGCCTCGAACTCACAGTGATCCTCCTGCTTCTGCCTCCCCAGAACACTGGGATTGAAGGTATTCACTGCCATGCCCCTCAAGGATGAAATTCTTTAGTCCCAAGGCAATTTTTTTTTCAGGGATGGGGAAGGAGAGAAAGAAAGAAATAATATATACCTGGACACATTGCTCAGCTTCACTATGAGACATGCAAGGTGAAATGAGTTTGTTGTTTTGCTGCCTGTGTGGGTTTTAGCTGTAATCAAATCCCATGGCCCTTTTCCTTTCTGTACAAACAGCATATTCTGAGTTTACAGACAATATGAGGTCCAAATTGTCATGTAATCCTACAGCCCACTAGAAACAGGTTTATGACTTCCTGGGTCTTTAAAAGAAGAAATGATTTCTTTCTTTAGGAAAGCCAACTTAGTTCAGTGTATTTTGTGAACCTAGCCATGCTCTCCTCGGTAGTGTAGAGTGGCTGTCTACAGGAGCCTTGAAACATATTTCTGCATATATCTTCTTTTTTTATTTTATTTTTATATCTTCTTAAAATTTTAGTTTTGGGCTGGGAGCTTGTCTCAGTTTTAAAGCTCTTACCTAACGTGGACAAGGCCCTAGGTTCAATCCCCAGTACCAAGAGGGAAAAAAAAAAGATAAAAACTGTCCTTTTGGGGCTAGAGAGATGACTCGTGTTTAAAGGCACTTGTTTACACAGCCTGACAGCCTAGGTTTGATTCCCCAGTACCCACATAAAGCCAGACGCACAAAGTAGGGCATGCTTCTGGAACTCATTTGCAGTAGCAGGAGGCCCTGGTGTGCCCATACTCACTCACTTACTCTCTCTCAAATAAAAATATTTAAAACTTAGAAGTATTTTTATTTATTTGTTTGTTTACATGTGAGAGAGAGGGGGAGAGAGTGTGTATGGGCATGGGTATGCCAGAGGCTCTTGCCACACTGTAAACGAATTCCAGAAGCATGCCCCACTACGTGTATCTGACTTTCTGTGGGTACTGGGGAATAGAACCCAGGCCGACAGGCTAACCACTGAGCCACTAGCTTTAAAAATTTATTTAATTTAATTAATTAATTTATTTATTTTGAGGTGGGGTCTCATTCCAGCCCAGGCTGACCTGGAATTCACTATGTAGTCTCATGGGTAGCTTTGAACTCAAAATAATCCTACCTCTGCCTCCCGAGTGCTCGGACTAAATGTGTGCGCCACCACACCTGGCTAAAATTTTATTTTTTTGATGAGGGATCAAACCCAGGCAGGGCCTTGTTTATGCTATGCACATAGCTCTTAAATTGTTACTTATTTTTAAGTTTTAATTTATCTCTGTTTGTGTGATGTGTGTACATACCAGGGTTTCATGCTGCTACAGATTCCCATCTAGCTTTATGTGGGTAGCTGGGGAATTTAACTTGAGGCCAGCAGATTTTGCAAGTAAGAACCTTTAAGTGCCTTAAGAAATGGCTCTTCATTCCCTTAAATTGCTTTTTATCAACTGTGATAATTTGTGCTTTTAAAGCTAAGACCTTTTTTTATTGTTCTTGTACCTTTTGAAAAATCTTTTTAAAGGTTTGAAGTATCTTCAAAGTCTAAATTTTGAACGTATAGTGATGAGTCAGCTAAACCCTCTGAAGATTTGCCTGCCTTCGGTGGTTAATTTTTTTGCAGCTATCACAAAGTAAGTTATTTGCATTTTCATTTGTTGTTCTTTAAAAGTGCATGTGTCTGCATGTTGCAACAAGACACCATGAATAAATGTATGTTTCTGCTATTATGTGTATATACTTGTTTGTACCAGGATAATAATAGTAAATGTGTGTTTATACTAGTATATGAGCCTGCCTCTTGCTCCAAGACACCACGAGTGAACGTGTGTTTACTCTAGGGTTGTAAAATGTTATCAAACTTGCAAGTAATGAAACATGGAAAAACCCATAACCCGTTTCTTTTGGGAAATATTCTCTGCAGCTTTTGTTTTTATACATTGGCATCCTTGGAAATCACTTGCTTTTTATTCAAAGGTGCATAAGCACTTTGAAATACTTCGTATGAACAAAGATACTACAGTGATAGGAGGAGAGGTAGTAGTAGGGGTGGTAGTACTAGTTAGTAGTAGAAATAAACTGGGTGGAAGATACGTACTTGAAGTAGGAGATTGCCGTGGGAAGGACTGAACTACCTCAAGCCTGGTGGCTGTAACTGGTACATAGCCAAACAGTTGTAAATACTTTCATTGAGCGCATTCAGTCCTTACACAACTCTGACTGTTTTATTGTTGATTAACATTTTGGTGGTAGTGGTGTTAATTTTATTTTTTTGAGGCTTGATCTCACTCTAGCCCAGGCTGGGCTTGAACTAATGGCATTTTGAGACAGGGACTCACACATTCCAGGCTGGCTTTGAACTCCTAATCCCCTTGTTTCCACATCTCAACAACTGGGATTATAGTTATTTGCCACCAGGTCTAGTTTTTAGTTCCCACTCATAAATGGGGAGATGGAACCACAGAGATTAAATTCCTTGCCTGAGGTCATGGATAGACTACAAAACTAATGTGTATGTATGTTCACTCATCTATACTGGGTGTTGCAGTCAGTTTTCTAGTTGCTGTGCAGAAAGAATCTGAGCAAAAGCGGCTTGTGGAGGAATGGGTTTATTTGGCTTAAGGACTCAAGGACTCCATCACGGCAGGGAAAACAATGGCATGAGCAGAGGGGTGGACATCACCTCCGCCACAGCACTGCAGGTGTGCCAAGCACTGGCCAGGGGAAGCTGGTTTATAACCCCCATAAGTCCGTCCCTAACAACACAGCTCCAGCGAGGTAGTAAAACCCAAACTGCCATCAGCTGGGGATCGATCTATCAGAACACATTCATTTGTTTGTGGGGACACCTGGATCAAACCATGACACTAGGGATTGAATGCAGGGCCTAGGTTGGCTAGACTGCGACCCAGCAACCATAAAAGAGAGTTTCTGTAGGGATCCAAGAACATCTCACACGTCTTATATCCAGCATTCTCTTTGTCATTATAGTTTTACAGTGTCAGGGTCAGGTCACCATTCAGCATGGTGACTCCCCATTAACTCTGTGTCTGTTGGTGTCTCGCAGTAAATACCAGCTGGTTTTCTGCTACACTATCATCGAGAAGAACAACCGGCAGATGCTCCCGGTCATAAGAAGCACGGCTAACGGGGATTCTGTGCAAACCTGCACCAACCCACTGGATACCTTCTTCCCCTTTGACCCTTGTGTGCTCAAGAGGTGGGCTCTCACCTGTTGGTGCATTTAATTGTGCATATTTGTTCTTCCCTAGGTTGAGGTTAAGGGTTCCTTTGTTGTAGATGGCCTCTCTGGCTCTTAGTCTCCTGGGCACCTTGCACACGTGTCATAGGTCTTTTCCTCAGTAGGAGCCCAGGAGGGAGACCCTACCTTGAACCCCCCCCCACACTGCAAAAAAAAAAGCTGGGGGTCCAGCAGGGGTGCTGCTCTTCTTGGCCACTTATTGTTCTGCTGTGTGTTCTTCCTCCAGTGACCACAGCACATATTATTGCTCAGAATAGATGAAAGCCCTGGTAATTCACTTAGATATGCTATCCTGGAAAACTAACAACTTAGTCTTACTGGCATTTGTATATGTATAAGGAAACAAGATTTTTGCTTATTACCATTTCTAATTCTGGGATTGATTAGTCACAAATTATAATTGACCAGCATCATATTAGCTGGCTTACCTAGACTCAGATTTAACAGGTTCCTGTAGATATATAAAAAGGGAGTTCAGAATGTTAATTTTCATCTTGAGTGTACTATAACTCCTTAGTCACTGTCTGGGCCAGAAACAGCTTCACGTGAGTGAAGCCTGGGAAACAGTGGGTGTGGAAGGATAAGTCTAAACAAACGGGACACAGTGTTGTGTAAGTTGTAGTCTTCACCTTTCCCTTCTGGGAACTGGGTCTTCTGAGACAAGAGCTAAGCATGTTTACTTTGGCTTATATATTCAACTTGACTTTGAAATGTGATCCTTGTTGATAGGTCAAAGGAATTCATTGATCCCATTTATCAGATATGGGAAGACATGAGTGCTGAAGAGCTGCAGGACTTTAAGAAACCCATGAAAAAGGTAAATTGATCCAGCACACTGGGTGGCAGTCTTCTCTGATCCCTGGCCACAGTCAAATGTAAATGCACTCTACTTTGGCAGCACTCAGCATGGGCTACATTTTTAGTATTAAGAAGGGGGTTGTTGATGATGACCAGATGCTTGATACAGTTACTTTGGGAAGTGACAGTTCATTGAAAATGAGCTGTACTGGCTGGGGTATGTATACCTCATTGGTGGGGCACTTGCCTGGCACTGAAGGCTTATGCTTGTAACTGAGGCTAGAGATTGTCACGACTATAGGATGAGACCCTCATGATCCTGGTCACCAAGTAAAACATCTCAAATACTTGATTTTGAAACCATCCCAAGGTCTACAATGGTTTTGTAGATTGCATGAATGCAAGGTAAAGGTGTGGGTTTGGGGCATCCCTCCAGTCTGAAACATGGAGCTGAGACAACACCAAACAAGAAAATTGGAATCCAAGAAGAAATAAACAGTGTCACTCCCAGTGCTGGCATTAGAGCCCAGGACTCTGCACACTAAACATATGCTCTGCTATGGAGCTCCACCCAGCCACAACTCCTTTGTTGTAAGTAATCATTAGAAAGCTCATCATTTTTTTCTTCACATTAAAAAAAAAAATACTTATTTATTTGAGAGAGTGAGAAAGAGAGAGGGAAAGAAAATGGGCATTCCAGGGCCTCTAGCTACTGAAAACAAACCTAGTGTATCTGGCTTTATGTGGGTACTGGGGAATTGAACTCTGGTTCTTCTGCTTTATAGGCCAGTGCCTTAACCACTTAGCCATCTCCAGCCCTTCCCATTTTTTGTGGGGACCCTGGGGGTGGGGGTTGGGGCTTGATCACTCAAGAGCTGTAACGCTGAGAAAGAATGCCATGCCATACTACCTGTCTTCATTAAACTTGGTAATACAAAGTGTGGTGGCAGCTAGGTGAGTGGGTTGTAGTAACCACAGAAGCATCAGAAGGAGTCTATGAAAGCACATTTCCAAGTGAAGGATTTTTATTTCTTTAATTTTCTCAGTTTCCCATATTGGTGGTTTTAAACTGGGCTCTTCCAGTGAGCCTCCTCCTAATAGCTGGGACTTCAGGTACACAGTAGTGCACCTGGCAAGAAGGGCATTCTTGAAAGCTTTTTTTTTTTTTTTTTTTTGAGGGGGGGCAGGGGGAATGGGTTTATCAGGGCCTCCTGTCACTTCAAACTAAGGAACTCCAGATGCATGTGCCACTTTGCTTCTGGTTTTATGTGGGAACTAGGAATTGAACCTGAGATGTCAAACTTTGCAAGCAAGTACCTTTAACCTTTGAGCCATCTCTCCAGCCTTCTTAAAAGCTTTTGTCACCACTCCTATCTGACCATGTTCCTCATGCAGGTGATGGTGGAAGATGAAGATGATGATTTTTTGAAAGGTGAAGTGCCCCAGAGTGATAGCATGATTGGGCTCACGCCGAGTTCCTTTGATGCCCACTTGCGCAGCCCTTCCAGTAGTGTGGGCTCGCCCCCTGTGTTGTACATGCCAGACCAGTCCCCTGTGATCTCCAGGATCTGTGACTGAGACAGTGTTCTTCCCATCGGACATCACCTTGGACTACAAGACATGCCTACAAGACATGCCATCATGCTTTCATGTTGGCTTTGGTCTAGTGTCTGACCGGACACCAGTTTGCTTTTGCTCAGTTGTTTGCTTCCCTTGTAGACAAAAGGAAAGGACTGAATATCATGTGCAATATTTTATGGTGGGTTAATCAATGTTGGAGACTGTATTACTTAATGTGTGCATCTTTTGTGGCAACAGCCTCTTAGCAGAACGCTTTCAACAGGCTTCTGTCAGAACTGTGTTTTAGGACTTTGTTCTGGTTTTGGTAAAGGGCCCTCTGGGTAAATCTTCCATGCAAAGACTTCTATGGGGATGTTTGCTGGGCTATATTGTTTTATTTCTGCTGTGATTGTATTGTGAGAGAATAGGGGAAGCAGGGAATGCCAGAGCAGGGCTGGCTCATCTGAAGGAGAGTTCGGGGGTCTGCAGGAAGCCACACCTATAATTTAGAGCATCGAGGGAAATAGAATCAGACTGGAGAGTAGCACAGAGGTCCACGTGAATGTAACCACATGGTCTGCATGTAGGCTTGAACTTCATACACCACAGGACAGAACTTCAATCCTTGGACTTGAGTCAACTGTACCGCTTATGGGCAGCAGTGACACTGAGGTCATTTTGGCCAGCATCAGTTGATTATGTTGACCATTGCTTTGTCCACACAGGAAGACTACTTTTGACATGATCTGCTGAAATGGTCTGGCAGTGACAGGCCTGCATTACTCCTGCACACTCCCACCTCTCAGCTGTACACATCATGAATTCTGTGTGTGGATTCCTTTAGCGAGCCCCTCCACATTTTTACTAAACAGACCATCTAGTTCTGATAGCATGATCAGGCACGTGAACACCGCCATGCATTTGTAAGATTGCACCTCTCTTCCTTCCTTATATGTGTGCTTTGTAAACTTGTGAGAAGGAACATCCTTAAAAAGTCTATTTATTTTTCTGCCACTTATATTTATTTAAAGGCAAGTGATATTTTCTTGATCACAAATGTTTTGTAATGAAATATTTCCTTTTCTCTAGGGCTTTGTATACTCTCATGTAATTACATTAATGGTGAATTTGTAAATACCTTTCTGGAAAAGACATTTTTATTGCTTTTAAAAGCTTTAGATATTGATTTTTCTTTTGGCGACCTGGTGGAAAAACACTTAGGAACCTCTTTTTTAACCTCTCTTAATAAAAAGTTTATATATTGAGTAAAATGGAATCACATCCATAGAACTTCATGGGAGGTGAATATTTATTTTTTGGGAAGTAGTTATGATATAGGACATGCTTATAAATACACCTGTTTAATTTCAAAGGGGTTTGAAAAGAAAATCCATTGTAAAAACAATAACCTGGCTAATCTGGAGCTTTCATTCTTGTGTCAGCTCAGGGGCCTTTGGTTAATAAAGACTTCTCATGTAAGTTTTCCTTTGATTTAATGGTTTGCTTATTGTGCTGAATTGGTTCACTACAGCCCTGTGTCTGCATCTGTTAGCTCCTGCTGAGCCCTCACCATTACAGAGCAGTCACCCTGACAGTGTGGTTGGGAGTATTCAGAAAGACAGGGCAGGTAGTGATGACAACAGCTTCCTTCAAAAGAAAATTGCATTCCTGCCGAGCATGGTGGCACATTTAATCCCAGGCAGAGGTAGGAGGATCGCTGTGAATTTGAGGCCAGCCTGGGACTCCAGAGCATTCTGGATATGGTAGCGTCTTTAATCCCAGCTCTCGGGAGGCAGAGGTAGGATGTGAGTTCAAGGCCACCCTGGGACTAAATTTCTGGGTAGAGTGAGTCCCTGGAAAAATCAAAGCAAAGGTTACATTCCTGCTTGGCATGATGGTGCGAGGCCAGAGCATCTTGAGTTTGAAGCCAGTCAGGGCTGCAGAGAAGAGCCATGCTTTCTTTGTTTTCATATATTTGAGAGGGCCACCAGGGCCTCTTGCTGCAAACCAACTCAAGATGCATGGGCCTTGTCGCACTTCTTGCTCTATGTAGGTACTGGGAAACCAAACCTGATCCTGCAGCCTTGCAAACAAGTTCCTTCAACCACTGGGCCATCGCCTCACTACACTTTTTATTTTTTGTTTTCTGCTTTTTGAGGTGGGGTCTCACTCTAGCTCAGGCTAACCTGGAATTCACTATGTAGTCTCAGGGTGGCCTGGAACTCATGGCGATCCTCCTACCTCTGCCTCCTGAGTGCTGGGATTAAAGGTATATGGCACCACACTTTTTAAAATAAAAGTTAGATCCTTTGAAGAAACATTTGGAAATCTGGAACAGGAAGAAAGCTCTTTCTAGCAGTGAGCCTTTGGTTGGTGTCTCCAGTGCTCTGCCGCTCTTCTTGAGATGCAGCTGAGTCTCAGTTTGTAATGTGTCACTGGTGCCAGCCTTCTGCCCTTGACAAGTGACTCCCTTAGGAAGTCTAGGCAAGCAGGACCACCTTTCAGGGAAAAGTAGAACTTGTTTCTTCCAGTTAATTTCTGTGGTGCCAACTGAAGAGATCCCAAGTGGCTCTTCACTCTGGTGAAGTTCTACATGGCCCTTAGGAGCTTTGAAAGCTGATGGCCTTTGCACACCCAGCTAAACTATGTAGAGAATGCCCCCAGAACCTCATGTTAAGCCTCAATCCCCAGTGGGTGGCAGTTTGGAAGGTGGAGCTTTGTTGGACGAGGTGTGTTGCTGGGAGTGGGCTTTTCTGTGTTCTGGTCTAACCTCTCCTCTCAGTGCTCACTTATTCTTGCTGCTATCTCCCTGCTGCTGTGGCAAGATGTGACACCCAACCTCTGCTCTGCCATGCCATGATGGAACTTCCTCTCTAAACCTGAAATAAGTGTTTTCCTCCCACCAGTTGCTTTTGGTTGGGTGCAATGAGAGGGAAGTACTCAGATTTCAGTGGTCCTGAGATGCAGTGTTGGTTTACAGCACATATCTGATGTTAATGGGAAGTGGGATCTTTGTTAAGTAGTTACCATGGGATGGTTGGTTCTAATCCCATTTGTGCCTGCTGTGTTCCACACCTGAACCTCCCCAGCCCTCCCTCCTTTGTTTTCAACAGAGCATGGATGGTTCCTGACTAGCTTTTGCAAACCTTGAACTTGTGATTCTGCCTCAGCCTTCCTCAACAGTTAGGATTATTAGTGTAACATTACCATGCCTAGTTTGACTGAATATCCCCCAATAGATTCAAAAGTGTATTAAAAGATTTGTCTCCAGCCAGGAGGCTGGAAGAGGTGTCACCTTAGCCAGGCCTCCTGGGGGTGTTTCTATGGTGAATGTAAAATTCCAGTGATACATATGTAAAGAGCAGTCTGAAGTCTGGCAGTCCTGCTGTTTTGTTAGTTGGAGTTGGAGTGTGCTGGCTGGAGGTGATGTTTTTTTCTCTCCCTTTGGATCTGTGAAAGAGGGCCAGCCTCTTTTGCCATTCTGAAACTTCCCCTGGATCTGTTATTTCAATACTTTCCTACCAAAACTGTGCCTGATTGGAGAATCATCCCAGCAGCCTGTGACTAG
Source organism: Zapus hudsonius (assembly GCA_004024765.1). Classification (NCBI taxonomy): domain Eukaryota; kingdom Metazoa; phylum Chordata; class Mammalia; order Rodentia; family Dipodidae; genus Zapus; species Zapus hudsonius. The sequence goes on from PVHP010001573.1 coordinate 65,491, forward strand.
GACACTTGGTTTATCAGTATGTGAGCAAACAATCACTGGGGCTCAAACCCCAGTCTTCAAGGCTAAGTAAGTGCCTGAGAAAAGTTGCACAAAGTTTTTGAATTGTGTAAATTGTCTTGTAACCTCTAAAACACTGATTCATACCCTACAAACCTCCCAATTATGTAAATTTATGGAGAATATTATGAGGATTTGCTACATATTTATAGTATCAGTTTGGGGTCCTTAGGCAAGCACCTTAACTGCTGAGCCATCTCTCCAGCCCAATTTAAAAATTATAAAGTATACAGCATCTGGAGTTTGTTTGCAGTGGCTAGAGTCTTGCTTGGGAGGTTTGTAGGGTAGGGACCAGTGTGTTTTAGAGGTCACAAGACAAGCTTTCAAGCTATCCCAGACACAGTAACCCGTTGGTGCGTCTTACTGAGCAAACTTTGTGGGCTGGGATGGGCGGGTACACAGGGAAATTTGCTGCTTGTTTCCTGGTTCGAGGCTTATTCCAAACCCTATAAATAGCATTTGAAACGTGAATGTGGAACCAGTCTGGGAAGGTAAAATTGCACCGAGCCAGGCAAACCTAGCGTTGTCGCTGCAGTGCCAGGATGCCTCATAGCTCAGCCTCGGAGAGGGGAGGTCACACTGGAGACTGCCTAGCCTGCACAGGTCCTAGGCTCCATCCTCATCACTGCAACAAACCCTCACTTCGGTTGACTGCACTTTACAGTTCTAATAATAACTGTTACTGTTTGCTACCTCAAGGTGACATACTGTTACTCCTCTTCTGTGGCAGTAACTTGCTCAAAGTTCACAATTAATGGCCTTTGGATTAAAATCCTTATTTTTCTCTGGAGGTAGGCAAGTGCACCACTATGCCCGGCTCAAACCCATATTTTACTTTTTAAAACTCTTTTGTCAACTTCCATAAATATGCACAATATGTTATGGTCGTATTTTCCCTCCATCATTCCCCCTTTTAACCCCCTCCCAAATCCTCGTCCCACACATCAAACTAAAATTTGCACCAGCCAAGGCTGTCGCACGGGCCACGCTTCCGAGACCACATTTCCCGGCGCCCCTTGCGGTAGCGTCGGACGGTGTTCTCCGCGTTTGGACTCCATTTCCCGCAAGGCCTTGCGGTCCCCGCTCTTTCCTCTGCTCCTTCGAGTGGCGCTGCCGGTCTGGATTGCGCTTCCCGGCAGCTCTCGGGGGGGGGGGGGGGGCGTGGCCGAGAGCCAGTCTGGACTGCAGTTCCCGGCAGCGCTTGCGGCCGCCGGGGCGGGCCGGGGCGAGGCCGCGGCGGCGCCGGGCTGAGGCCAGCGTCTCCCTGGGCCTGGCCCGGCGGTCGCCTGAGCGATGCCGCTGCTCGTGGACGGGCGGCGAGTGCGGCTGCCGCAGTCCGTCCGGGAGCTGGTCCGAGCCCACCCGCCTCTGGAGGTGAGCGGGCCGGCGCGGGGCTGGGGCGGGCGCCGCTCGCCTTCGCGGGCCGACCTGGGGCGGGGGCTGCGGGTGCCCCGGCGGGAAGGCCCGAGCGGCCGCTCCTCCCGGGGCGTCGGCAGCGCAGCCCCGGCGGCCCGGATCGCGCGCGGGGAGCCGGGGGCCAGCCTGCGCCCGGACAGTGCTGCGGGGACCCGGGGTGCACCGGGCCGGGCACGGTCACCCCGCCGCGGTGACGCCGTCAGTGTGCGGTGGTGGAAAGTTGTGGTGTGAGACCGCCGGGGACCCCCAGCGGGCAGGTGCACCTGACGGGGGCGGGGGGCGGGGAGCGAGCGCGGACAAATAAGACTCAAGTACTAAAGAGGAGGGACAACATCGCCGCTTTGGTCAGAGCCACTGGTCACGTTCTTTTGGTTACTTGCGTAGATTTTTATCTCATATATATATTTTATTTTATTTATCCGAGAGAGCACAAGGGTACTTGCATGGGTGTACCAGGGCCTCTGGCTGCTGCACATGAACTCCAGACATTGGGACTGGGGAGTGAAAACCAAGCAAGGGCCTTTCACTGCTGAGCCATCTTCCTTTTTAAGAGAGAAGTTACCTTCATTTTTGCTCTGTGGCCAAGGCTGGCCTTGAACTCTTGATCTTCCTGCCTCAGCCTCATATACCACTATGGCCTACTAGTTAAGTTTTAAATAACTTGTAGCATATTAGATTTGGTCTATCTTATTACTCTTACCACACCTAATTTATAAATTAAGCTTTATCTCCGCTATCTGTGTATGTATGAATAGGAAAAAAAGTATAAGGTTTCTTCCTATTTAATTTCAGGAACACTCGGGTCTTGGACTGGAACATAGATGAGGACTGAGTGACTAGTCCAGGGTCCTGTATTGAGTAACTGGGTGAGGCCAGGACTGGAGTCCAGTAGTCTGCCCTTGACTTTGGGTGCTGTGTGGCTCAGTACAGTAGCTGTTTACATAAAAGTTAAATTAAAACCAGTATTCATGGCGGTATATCCCTGAAATGCTAGCCCCTAGGAGCCCCAGGCAGGTTCAGGATTTGAAGCTTTGCTGGGCCACACAGCATGTTCTGGCCTCTTGTAGGGAAGGAAACCCTGTCTCAAAGAAAATCTGCCTAAACTGAGTGGTGATGCGCATCTTTAATCCCAGCACTCTAGAGGTTGAGGTAGGAGGATCACAGTTTGAGGCCAGCCTGGGCTAGAGTGAGACCCTGCCTTGAAAACCATGAAAAAATTGTCTGTCTCATTGTACGTGTGGGCTCCTAGGACACCTGGCTGGCGTCTCAGCAGTCACTTGTAGCTTCTTTGAGACAGTGTACATACACAGGTCGTCTCTTGGGGTAGTGGCACACAGCTTTTGCTCTCGGCCTGTCAACTCCAGGCCTAGTAACAAGTCCTGTTGAGTGGCTTTGTTGAATTCAACAAATTCACCATATCTAGCTTCTGCTCTGTGTTTGTGTATGTGTATGTTACATATATATATTTGAGACAGTCTCCTGTAGCCCAGGCTGGTCCTGAACTTGTTATGTAGCTGAGGATGACCTTGAACTTCTGATCCTCCTGCCTTACCTCCCGAGCACTGGGATCACAGGTGTGTATGTGCACCATCTGAGCTACACTCCAGACCATGCATGTGTTGTAATGTGTGTGTACATATGTAGGCCAGAGGTCAAATCTGGTGGTATCTTCCTCAGTTGTTCTCTACCTTCTTTTTTGGGGGGGTTCTGGGGGGTGTTCCAAGCTGACCTGGAATTCACTATGTAGTCTCAGGGTGCCCTTGAACTCATGGTGATCATCTACCTCTGCCTTCTGGATTTCCACCTTTTTGAGACAAGAGTCTCACTGAATCTGGAGCTCACCAGTTTGGCTAGGTAGCCAGGGATCCTGCTGTCTCTGCCTCCCTAGCACTTGTTTCACAGATGTGTGCCTCCACATCTGGTTTTTACTGGGTGCTGGGGATTCAAATTCAGTTCCTCCTAACACTGACTACTGAGCATCTCCCAGCCCACTATTTAATTTTTTTTTTGGTTTTTTTTTTTTGGTTTTTCGAGGTAGGGTCTCGCTCTAGTCCAGGCTGACCTGGAATTCACTACGTAGTCTCAGGGTGGCCTTGAACTCATGGTGATCCTACCTTTGCCTCCCAGTGCTGGGATTAAAGACACCACCAGGAACTGCCCCAAGTTCATTTCTTTGTTCTTTTAAATTTATTTACAAGCAGAGAGATAAAAGAGAGACAGACAGACCAGGGCCTCCAACCACTGCAAATGAACACCAGATGCACACGCCATCCTATATTTTTAAATGGTTGGAAAAATTAAAAGAAATACTAATACTTTACCACCTTTAACATTCCTGATCTCAGAATAGTAGTATTTTATGGCATGAAATTACTTGAAATTTAAACTGGAACATTTGTATCTGTCTGCTTTCACTTTAGATGCAGAGAGCACACTGCCTACAAAGCACATAATCCTGTCAAGTTGGGAAAAAATATTTACCGACGGTCCCTAGGTTAATACACCACCACTTAATGGAGTGGGAGGGGGCGGAGAAGAGATGAGGGACTTAAGAGAGAGGAACTTTTTAGTGCATGTAAAGTTTTAGTGCAGAAGTATTAGAATCTGAAAGATCCTGGCTACTTTCACTGTAGAAGTGCATTGGACTGTTTTCTTAAAAGCAGTACACTGTTCCTGTTTGTGGCATTGCCTTTTCTGATCATTTTTGCTTATTTCTTTGGGCAATAGTAGGAGCTATGTTGAAGAGAGACACTGTTTTTGTCGTTATGAAAATGCTAATTTCTCATGTCAGTCTTTGCTTTTGGATAGTGACCCAATTGTAAAAATGAGTGGTAAGTAAGTGCAGGAGTTCTGGAGAGGGAACTGTCCAGGCTGCTCTGTTGTTCTGGCCTGAGTTGAGCTGAGAAGCAGTTCTCTCTGCTGCCCTGACTTTTCTGCAGCCTGCCATGTTCTTCTCAGCACAATTCGTAGTTTGTTTCTCTCGTCTTTGCTTTCTTGCGTTCCTTACCTAGATAGAGACTGAACTCAAGGCTTCCAAATTCATTATTATTATTTTTGTTTTTTTCGAGGTAGGGTCTCGCTCTAGCCCAGGCTGACCTGGATGGAATTCACTATGTAGTCTCAGGGTGGCCTTGAACTCATGGTGATCCTACCTCTGCCTCCCAGTGCTGGGATTAAAGACACCACCAGGAACAGCCCCAAGTTCATTTCTTTGTTCTTTTAAATTTATTTACAAGCAGAGAGATAAAAGAGAGACAGACAGACCAGGGCCTCCAACCACTGCAAATGATCACCAGATGCACACGCCACTTTGTGCATCCAGCTCCACGTGGGCACTGGGGAAACGAACCTGGTTGTTCGGCTTTGCAGGCAAGTGCCTTAACTGCCGAGCCATCTCTCTAGCCCCCAAATTCATTTCTTAAATTTAGGGGCTTGACTCATGACACTGAGTTTGTCACATCTCTTGGATTTTATTTATTTATTTATTTAAAAAAAATTATTTTGGTGTTGTTCTTTAAGGTAGGGTCTTGCTGTAGCCCAGGCTGACCTGGAATTCACAATGTGGTCTCAGGGTGGTCTCAAATTCATGGGCGATGCCTCCCAAGTGCTGGGATTAAAGCCATCTACCCCATGCTTGGTCTCTCGGATTTTTACTAAGTAATTAAAACAAACTTCAATTAGCAGCAGGCATGAGAACTGGTGAGAAGCCCATGTAAGACTAACCAGGTCTCCATTGGGGGGGGATGAGTGTCCTCTAGACCCACACTGCTGGCACCCTGGGGAAGTTGTCTAGAACAGAAACGGTCCTGGAGTTAGGTAGGCTAGGCTGACCTCAGACTTGTGATCCCCTGCCTCAGTCTCCTCAGTCATAGTATAGGCATGAGCTGTTTTCACCACTCTTGGCTCTTATTCTCTTTATAAATATAAAATAGTTAAGGCTAGCTAGGCATGGTGCTATACACTTGTAATTACAACACTCAGGAAGCTGAGGCAGGAGGATACAAGTTTTTAAGAGCTAGCCAGGGCTACCTTGTCACAAGAAAAGAAAACAAAAAGAATAGTTAAGTCTCAGCTCTTTAGGATTTCCTGGATGCTGAGGTCTTGCGAGCCTCCTGCTGCCCTTCGGCCTTCGTGTGGGTGGTAGATCCTCATCTGGGCGCCACAGCCTCTTTCCCAGCTCACTTCACTGGGCTCTTCCCACCTCTCTAGCTCTGCAAGCCTTGCTAATTCACGTCACTATTTTATTTTGTTTCAATTAAACAGGAAAGAGCCAGACTTCTCAGAGGTCAGTCTGTTCAACAAGTGGGACCCCAGGGCCTTCTGTATGTTCAGCAAAGAGAGCTTGCAGTGACTTCCCCAAAGGATGGTAGGTTAGGAAGCAGTGAATTGGGCCTTATCTCAAAAGGCTACTGGATATTTTATGTTATTTCTTTTTTAAACAGGCTCCATCTCCGTTCTGGGTTCTGATGATGCCACTACTTGTCACATTGTGGTCCTGAGGCACACAGGTATGATGAGAGAGGTGAAAGAAACTGTCCCTTAAACCAATCCAACCATGTGGGACCATGTACTTTCTCAGTTTGTCTCCTGGTGTCGAATGTGAAGCCTGGCTCGGCTCACACATTTCTAGTCTGCATGGCGTCTTCCGGTGGCCTGGGCAGAAAGGGTTCACTGGGCCACATGAACTTTTTCTTTTCTTTTTGTTTTTTCAGGTAGGATCTCGCTCTAGCCCATGTGGCCTAACTTTCTGTCTTCTTGCAGGGTGTCTACACAGGCTGTCCAGATGGATAAGGGTAGCTTGCTTTCTGGGTTTGCATCTGGAATAACTCCGCCATTTTGCCCTTGTTCTCCAGGTAATGGGGCAACATGCCTGACTCATTGTGATGGAGCTGACACCAAAGCTGAGGTTCCCTTGATCATTCACTCCATCAAATCCTTGTCTGACCACGCTCAGTGTGGAAGGTGAGTGCCATGTTACCTGGCTGTGGAGGATGCCAACCCCATCACACTTGTTCCCCTCATTCATGGGCGGCATTGGCACTTGCCAAGTGAGTGAGTGGATGACAGGGAAAGGCCTGGCTCAGTGCTGAGCATTTTTTTTAACTACTAATTGATAGCTTCCATAATCATTATGATTCCCTCCCCACCCTTCCTCATATCACTTCCCCCTCCCAATTAGTCTCTGTTTTGTTTCCGTGTCTTTCCCTTTCATTATGTGGAGCTTTTATCAGGCACTGGGAGGTCATGAAGATCAAGGCCATTTTGTGTCTGGAAGTTTGCATTACAAGCAGTCCTACCCTTCCTTTCACTTTTAGCTCTTACAGTCTTTCCACCGCTCTTCCAAAATGGACCCTGAGCCTTGGTAAGTGTGATAGAGACGACCCAGAGCTGAACACTCCACTGTCATTTCTTCTCAGCACTATGGTGTCTTTTGAGTTATCACAGTGGTCACTACCATCTGAAAAAGAGAGACTTCTGTAGACAAGAGTGAGGAGCATTATTACATGGGTATGCTCATTTTTTAAAAAAGTTCTTATGAGGCAGTTTGGTGGGCATAATATTGTATTTAGCCAGACAACAGCAGGCGTTACTCCTCTAGAACTCATGACCTCCCTGCCATAGGCTTTTGACTAGGTCTTCAGTACCAGGCTTGATTTCCCTCCCATGAAGCAGGCCTCTAGTCCAATTAGAGAGCAATTGGTTTCCCCCACAATAGATGTACTATTGCCCCAGTTGTCACATTTGGCCCGGTTGGCCAGTCTTCAGGCTTGCAAGGTCCACTGCTGTTCACCACCATTGATGACTTCTCTCTCCCATAGGGCTGCAGGCAACCATAGCTTTTTCCAGCTTTCTGTTGGCTGGTTAACAGGGAGGAGGTTTCCAGCTCGGCTCCAGCTTGATTTCTCAGTGACCTGCAGCCCAACCATGTGTGGTCTTCAGCAATAGGGTTTTACCATCTCATTCTGGTGGGCAACCAAGAACCTTGGCAATGGTCTGTAACGTTTTGGGGGCCTCGGGAACCTCCCTGGCCAAAAACTCGCTGGAAGGTATCCATCCCTAACACTAAAAATTTTCTAGAAACAACCTATGGCTTTGGATGTGCCATTATTCAAAAAAGTATGTTTTCTTATGATTTATTCTTTAGAACAAGCCTCTTAAATTTTGATTAACCCTCCTCCCACCCTCCCTTTGCTCAGTCCCTTCCCCTGACCCCCCTTAGGCCATTGCACCCCAGTAATCTAATCATTTACTTACATATATATGATACCCTCCTCTTATGTCTTCTCTCTGTCCCTCCCTTACTGCCCCTGTCTAGCTTTCTGGCCTCTACTACTGACTTTCACTCCACCTCACATACAAGTCTAAACATTTGTAGCTAGGATCCACATATGAGGGAGAAAAGCGGCGTTTGGCTTTCTGGGCCTGAGTTATGTCACGTAATATGATCCTTTCCAGATCCATCCATTTCCCTGCAGATTTCATCATTTCATTTTTCTTTACAACTGAATAGTATTCCATAGTATAAATGAACTATTTATACTTCATTATCCATTCATTAGTTGAGGGGCATCTGGGCTGCTTCCATTTCCTAGCTATTGTAAATAGAGCCACAGTAAACATGGATGAGCAAGTACCCCTAGGGCAGAGACTAGAGTCACAAGGAGTGGTATAGCTCGTTCATATGGTCTCAGGAGCCTCCACACTGCTTTACACAGTGGCTGTGCCACTTGACATTCCCACCAGCAGTGTAGAAGGTTCCTCTTTGCCGAATCCTTGCCAACTTTTATTGCCACTTGTTTTCTTGATGGCAGCCATCCTGACAGGAGTGAGATGGAATCTCAGAGCAGTTTTAATTTGCATTTCCTTGATGGCTAAGGAGGTAGAACATGTTTTTAGATGTTTATAGGCCATCTGTATTTCTTCTTTTGAAAAAACTCTCTTCAGTTCTGTAGCCCATTTTTTGATTGGGTTGTTTGATTTCTTATTGTTTAGTTTTTTGAGTTTTTGTAAATCCTGGATATTAATCCTCTGTCAGATGTATAGCTGGCAAAGATTTTCTCCCATTGGGTAGGTTGCCTCTTTGCTCTGTTCACAGTGTCTTTTGCTATAGAAAAGCTTCTTAATTTCATGAGGTCCCAATGGTTGATTAGTGGTTTTACTTCCTGAGCTGCTGGGGTTATATTCAGAAAGCCTTTGCCTATTCCATTATGTTGACGTGTTTCCCCTACTTTTTCCTCTAGCAGATTCAGAGTTTCAGGTCTGATATTAAGGTATTTGATCCATTTAGACTTGATTCTTGTGCAAAGAGAGAGATAAGGATCCATTTTCATCCTTCTACATAATAGATATCCAGTTTTGCCAGCACCATTTATTAAAGAGGCTATCTTTTCTCCAGTAAATATTTTTGTCCTTTTTGTCAGAAATCAGATGACTGTAACTGTGCCTTAACCACTGAGCAATCTCTCCAGCCCTTGAGATCCTTTTGCCTCAGCTTCCCAAGTACAGGGATTATAAAATAGACCACACCTGGCTTCAGTGCTGGATTTAATTTCATTATTTTTTTAAAAATATTTATTTGCAAGGAAAAATAGGGAGAGAGAGAGAGAAAAAAAAGGGTGTGCCAGGGCCTCTTGCCACTGCAAACACATTCCGGATGCATGAGGCACTTTGTGCATCAGACTTTATGTGGGTCCTGGGAAACCGAACCTTGGCCATGAGGCTTTGCAGGCAAGTGCCTTTAACCTCTGAGCCATCTTCCCCGTCCAGTGCTGGATTTTATTTTATTTATTTTTCTGAGGTAGGGTCTCACTCTAACCCAGGCTGACCTAGAATTCACTATGTAGTCTCAGGATGGTTTCAAACCCACATGATCCTCCTCCTACCTCTGCCTCCCGAGTGCTGGGATTAAGGTGGGCACCACCAGGCCCAGGCAGTGCTGGATTTTAAATGGACAGTTTGACTTTGAGCTTGTTGTGAAATGTATAGTTAGATCTTTGTTCTGTCCCAGAAGGGGACCTTATTCAGTGGTCCCTTCGGAAGTTATTTGTCCACTTGTTTCTATAGGCAGCCACCTATGCTGTGAGGGCCAAGGACACCTTTGTCCTGAGTGCATAGTGCTCAGACTCTAAAGCAGGGAGAGCTCAGCAAACAGTGCAGGACGTCCAGTGTGGGAAGGTCTGAGGAGGAGGAAAAGAAGGGAGCGGAATGGGCACTGCCGGGGTTGGGCGCACCTTAGTGCCTCAGCAGGTCCTTGGTTTCAGCATGGATTCACCCTGACAAGCACAGCATTGGTGTACCAGAGCCACACAGATGGTTACGTGTTGGCCTGAGACATTGGTCTGGCTGTCCCACCTGCTCATACAGCTGTTCTCTTGTTCCTGCCATTATTAGATGTGCCTCTTCTTTTTGGTAGCCTAAGGGAACTTGTCCAATCATGGTCACGGCTGAGAGTCCTGGGACTCCGTTGGCTTCCCCAGTGCAATACACTTTTCCTCCAGGAATTGAACGCACACATGTGCTCTACCCTGAGCCCTCAGTTTCAAAATTTTAGTCTCCTTCTAGCTGGGTCTATGCCAAAGTCTGGGCTGTCTTCACAGGCATATGATCCCTGTGGTAGTATGGTACTGGCCCCCTGTGCTGGACTTCATGATCCTTGGAACATGATTGTCTGCAGTTCCTGGTCCACCTTGGACCCACCATCATGGGGGTGGTGCTTCGTGGTACATCCTGGGACCAGAACGTGTTATGGTTCCTAGGCACAGGCTTTAAAAATGCAAGGTGAAGTCTTGCCAAGATGGTGGGCCTGAGAAGCGGCTGTAACCTCCTAGCTACATCCTTCCCGTTGGAGGCTCTGTCACCTCTCCCTGTGGAGGCAGCGTCATGAGCTCACATCCCCACAGTTGTAAAGGCACTTGGGCAAGACGCTCCCACGTGTCAGAAGCCATGCTGTGGAGGCTTATGGAAGCCTGGAGCTAAACACCAAAGCAAATCCAGCGCACACCATCACCTGTGGGCTCTGACCACTGTCCTTCTCTTTGCCAGGCTGGAAGTGCACCTTGTGGGAGGCTTCAGTGATGACAGGCAGCTGTCACAGAGACTTACTCATCAACTTCTTAGTAAGTTTGCTGCCCTCCTCCCCCATTAGATCAAAAGTTGTATCTGTTTTTACTTTAAAAATCTCTACTAGTCGCTGGGCATGGTGGCGCGTGTCTACAGAGATAAGAGTCACTGAGTTTGAGGTCAGCCTGGGTTCGAGACCGTACCTTCAAACAAACAAACAAAAATCTCTACTAGCAGATGAGATGGAGACCAGGAGGGTGGTTAACTGAGGTGAAATGAAACTTTCTTAGGAAAAACGACCCACAATGAAAATACTTATGAAGAGGTTTGAATTACGCAAGGAAAATGCCTGTGTCCACAAAGCCCAGTTGAGATCCACCGTTCAGCTGCCTGTGGTCAGTGGGCTAGGCTACAGGAACAGGAACAGTGCCAGGCTGTGGCCGCTAGAACCTACTTCCTTCTGCTTCTCCAGGGTTCTTTTAAAAATATTTATTTCTTTATTTGAGAGAGAGAGGCAGACAGAGACAGAGAGAATGGGCATGCCAGGGTCCAGTGTTTTCCCAAAACTTTTTTTTTGTTTTTTTGCTGGGATTAAAAGTGTGTGCCATGAGGCCGGGCGTGTTTTGTTTTGTTTTTTTGAGGTAGGGTCTCGCTTGCTCTAGCCCAGGCTGACCTGGAATTCACTCTGTAGTCTCAGGGTAGCCTTGAATTCACGGCGATTCTCCTACCTCTGCCTCCTGAGTGCTGGGATTAAAGGCGTGCGCCACCACGCCCGGCTTAAAGATTTATTTTTTTAATATTTTATTTATTCATTTTCAAGCAGAGAGAGAGAGAGAGAGAGAGAGCGCACCAGGGCCACCACCTTGTGGGTCTGGTTTATGTAGATCCTGGGGAATTGAACCCAGGGCCTTAGGCACTGGAGGCAAGTGCCTTAACCGCTGAGCCATCTCTCCAGCCCTGGAGACTTTCTTAACATAAGTGTTATTTTTTTTTAACATAAGTTTTGAAATTCTAATTGTAGGTGAATTTGACAAACAAGAGGATGATATTCACTTAGTGACTTTGTGTGTGACAGGTACGTGTTTTCCTCAACAGAGCTGCAGGGTTCAGGAAGGTTTTGTAACACTTACCACCAGGACTAAGACTGTGACCACTCGGCTGCCTCGTCCAGGTCCAGGTCCTGCCCACCCAGCCCCTGGAGCAGGGTGTCCCATGTGTCCTTTCTCGGGCCTGTGGGAAGCCTCTGTAGTTCCAGGTTGGCAGGGCAAAGATCCCAGAGGAGCTCTGCTTGGGGGGCAGGCAGGGCGTCGAGAAGGTTGGGTACTGAGTCCCTATGCCTTGTGCCTTAGAAACTTGCCTGCCAGGGACTCTACGGTTTAGCTCCTCACAGTAGGCTCCTGCCTTTCTTACGCAAACAACACACACACACACACACACACACAAAACCTCTTTAGCACTTAAAACTGTATTTTAAATTTTTCTTAATTTCTTAGAATTAAATGACCGGGAAGAAAATGAAAACCACTTTCCAGTAATTTATGGCATTGGTAAGTATTTTACATGTGGGTACAGCAGGCTCAGGGTAAACAGGTGACTGGGCAAACTGTCCCTCTCAGATGGCCTTGGGTTCGAATCCTCCTGTGACTTCCTGTGGGGTCTCGGGCAGGGAGCCTGCTTTGGCTAACCCTTATCTGTGACACTGCAGTAATGCCCACCCACACCCTGCTCAGCAGTGGCTGTCACATGGGCCTCTCTGTTCTCCAGGGCTGGGCAGCCTGGCATGCTTTCCCACAGCCAGTGCTAGGCGGGGGGAACCTTGCAGGCTGAAACCAGCCCAGAGCCCTCTTCCCACCCCGGTAGAGCGTGCCAGCAGCTGTGTCTGCACACTGAGCACACAGGCACTCATGAACTTGGTGTGTGTCTGAAATGAGCTAAAATCTCAGATCAAGGAAAGTGCCAGCTTTGTCTCCCAACCGTGCACCACTGCTGTGTGTCACAGGAATGACCTGCTGAAGGGACCGAACTTACAGAGCTCTGGGTGGGCGGCTCTGCCCTGGCCCAGGTCCTATAAAGGCCCGCCTCGGGTGCCATTTCCTGCGCTGTCTGGGTCTGATGTATAGTGGTAGAAATGTGAACTCTTCTTGGGTTGTCAGAAAATGTCACTGTCGTCCCTTACAGCGGTCAATATTAAAACTGCAGAGATTTACCGAGCTTCCTTTCAAGATCGAGGCCCCGAGGAGGAGCTGCGAGCCGCCCGAGCTTTAGCTGGAGGCCCGGTGAGTGGGAACCCACCCTCGTGGGAGGGCCAAGAAACGGAAGAGGCTGGATCCCCAAGAGCCTCAAGTTTATAGGCCTTAGGAAAATTTGTGGGTGCCTCCCTCCTGGAAGCTATAGCAATAAAGAGTTCAGATTATAAGCACCAGGCCCAAGTTGCCACCTCGTCCTGCATCCTGGCAAAGTGTACGCAGACCAGACCACAGGAGCTCCTCCAGGTAGGAGTGCAGGGAGGGTCGTGCAGCATGCATCCTTTTGGACTGAGTCACTGAAGAACAGCTTGATGGAGTGATTTAATTACCCCAAAAGTTACTAAATTAGTTAAAAATTCCATTTCTTTAGGATGCTTATACTTTTTTCATAGTACTGAGAAAAGAACTAGGGTCTCCCTCATGTGCTGGGCAGGCGCTTCACCACTGAGTTGCACTCCCAGCCCCTGACCAGAGGTGCCCCGGCTGCCCTCAGCGCTCCTGCTTCCGCCTCCCAGAAGCTTGAGGATGCTTTTCATATTTAAGAATTTTCTAAAATTTGGTGTGTGGAGTATACACGTGCACACACAGGAGTGCAGGTTGGAGGACAACTTTTGGTTGGTTCTCACCTTGAAGCAGGGTCTCTCATTATGTTCCTAAGCCTCTAGAAAATTCTCCTGTCTCCACCTCCCTTCTCACCATCACAAGCTTCCTGCTTTCATGTGGGGCCTCAGATGCCCAGATTTGCACTGCAAGCATTTTATCCACTGTGCCATTTCCCCAGCCCTAGTTAATTTAATTTTTTTTAAATATTTTGAGTGTGCGAGGGGAGAGAATAGATACACGAGGGCCTCTAGTCACTGCAAACGAGCTGCACGCGCCACCTTGTGCATCTGGCTTAACATGGGCACTGGGGAATAGAACCCGGGGCCTTAGGCTTGCAGGCAAGAGCCTTAACCACTGAGCCATCTCTCCAGCACCTCCCCCTCAATTTAAAAAATTAGAAAAATTTAAGACTCAAATATCCCATTTGAAGAATTAGGAAGAACTTAAAAAATGGTTAAAAAGTGTTAAAATATCAGAAATTTAATTCTTTGTGAAATGTTGACATTTTCATATGAAAACATTTGCAGTCATTGATTTGATGTAGCCCAGGCTGGCCTGGAACTAGTGATTATCCTCCTGCCTTAGCTTCCTAGGTGCCGGGACCATAGGCATGAGCCACCACTCCCAGCTTGACAGGGTCTCACATTGGAGTCAGGTTAGCCCAAAACTCACTCAGGATCCCTTTTATTATTTGTTTTGTTTTGTTTTCCAGGTAGGGTCTCACTCTAGCCCAGGCTGATCTAGAACTCTGCAGTCTCAGGTTGGCCTTAAACTCACAGCAATCCTACTTACGCCTCCCCAGTTCTGGGATTTGCCACCACACCCGGCACTTAGGATCCCTTTTGCTATTTAGTTAATATTCAGAAAATAATTCAGTCCCACTAGCTAAAAGTAAGTACCACTGTCTAAGTTCAAAAATTACTGAGGAAGTTGGGGACTGGATCTTTTGACAGCTTCCTACAAAGCCAGGTATGGTATACACCTGTGATACCACAGTTGGAAGATAGAGGCAGGAGTTCAAGGTCATGTTTAGCTACATAGTGAGTTCAGGTCAGTCTCCAAAAACAAACTAAAAAAATGTTTTCAAGTTTGAGTTTCTTGTGTGCGAGAGACAGGGTCTCTATAGCCCACACTATCCTGCAACTCCAATGCTGGGACGTCGGCTTTCTTGCTTTCTGTTGATGGGCCATCAGCACTGTGAGCTGTTGAAACCGCAGAACACAAGCCAGGTGTGGTGCACGCCTTCAGTCCCAGCACTTGGAAGGAGCTGTAAGGTGATGTTTGGAGCAGCAGAGGGGAGCAGAGCAGTCAGGCTTAACCTGGTTTTGAGGCACAGCTCCAATGCTCACTGGGCATATGACCTGGCACCTCTCGAGTTTTCGCCAGGAAGGGCGAGTAGTGTCTTTTCAGACACAATGGTACACTGCAGCACAGAGTGCAGGCCAGCCACCGGGAAGCAGGCATTCATTGGTGGCAGCGTTGTTAGAGGAGACCAGCATGTGCACAGCTCATCTGCTAAGGGACAGCCTTCAGTCTAGACCCCAGTGAACTCCTTTTAGTGGCAGGTCCTATTCCTTACAGCCTGTCCTGGAAATGGTTCTTGTAGATGATTAGCATTTATGATGCAAAGACAGAACAACTTCGAATAGGCCCGTATTCCTGGACGCCATTTCCACATGTGGATTTCTGGTTGCAGCAAGATGACAAGCAAATACTAGAGGTGAGAATTTACAGGTTGGCTAAATCCTAAATCTCTGGACCCTGGTTTTCCTATCTGTAAGAAAAAAAAAAGGGTTTCGATCAGTTCATAGCTGTTTCTCCTGCAGTGGGGAGGACTTCTCTTCTGTTTAACTTCTACATCTGCGGGGATTAAGTAACAGAACGATATGTAGCTAACAAGGTACTCTAATGTTTAAGGAACTCAGAGCTCCTCGAATGTGGCGATTTTTCAGGCAGGGACTAGAGCCAGGTTCCATTCTCTCATGCCCACAATCTTGCCGTTTCAGAACCTTTCCACGTCACCTCTGGCCGAGCCCCCCCATTTTGTTGAACATATTAGATCTACCTTGATGTTTTTAAAAAAATACCCATCTCCAGCAAGGACACTGTTTCCTGGAAATAAAGCTCTCCTCTACAAAAAAAATGAAGATGGCTTATGGGAAAAGATTTCTTCTCCAGGAAGCTAAAAATAGGAATTACCAAAGAAAGCACCTTTTTGACATGGAAGACCCTTGGGTTTGGAATCTCTCATCTGCAGTCGCAGGTCTTCCTTGTTCACAGTCTTTCAGATGACTTTCAAAATAAAATCTTATTTTGTCGAAGGGATTTGTTTAGATGTACTTTTTATTTTCTGCAAAGTTAGTGTCCAGCCTTCTCTCTAATCAGTGGTAAGGAGCAGAAGAAAAAGCACGTGTCTCACGGGCGATGGGTAGCTCTCAGTCAGCAGCCCCGATTCTGCTGCTACATTAGTGAACAAAAGAAAAGTCGAGTATGATCACAAAAAACACTCAGAGCCGGACATGGTAGTGCCCACTTTTAATCCCAGCACTTGGGAGGCAAAGGTAGGAGGATTGCTATGAATTTGAGGTCAGCCTGGGCTAGAGTGAGCCCCTACCTTGAAAAACCAAAAAACAAGCCAGGTATGGTGCTGCACACTTTGTTGTTTTGTTTGTTTTTGTTTTGTTTTTCCGAGGTAGGGTCTCACTCTAGCCCAGGCTGACCTGGAATTCACTATGTAGTCTCAGGGTGACCACCACGCCCAGCATGATGCACGCCTTTAATCCCAGCCCTCAGGAGGCAGAGGTAGGAGGATCTCTGTGAGTTCAAGGCCAGCCTGAGACCACAGAGTGAGTTCCAGGTCAGCCTGGGCAAGAGCGAGACCCTACCTCGAAAAACACAAACAACAACAAAAAAATACAACTAAGAATGAAATAAAATACTTCAGATGTTGACCTAGAAATATTCAAAAATAGCCAAAACTGCTACTTCTAGATCAGGGACTCAGAAAGAAAAACGGCGTGAGCTCACCATTCTCCAGCTTGGCCATTATATGAACTAAACACACCAAGCCACTGATAAAACTATACTTTTAAGTGTGTCACTAAAAATGTGGTTGTGATGCAGCAGCAACTTCAGCAATAGAAAAAGGTTCTAAAACCATTAAAACAAGGGCCTATCTGATTAGTCATAAAACATACTGGCTCTCTGGTAACAATTTCAAGAACCTTTATTTAAACCAACATTCAAATAGTATCTCAAGGGTAAAACTCTGTTGCAGCAAAACCAATTAAACAATTCCAAATATATAAAAACATTTAAAAATTAATCTCCTTATTAAAGGTGATAATTTACCCACCCCCATGTTACCTGCTTATACTTCATTGCACCAACAGGGAAGACTATGTTTAATCATTTGTACAAAAAAAAATTTGTCGGCATTTGCCACTTGTCAAAATGCAATCACATGAAATCAGTGTAATTATTGGCTTAATGTGGAGCAACTAAGGCTTCCAGCACTCCAGGCCACAACCCCCAGTGTAAAGCCCCCCCACCTCAGGAGCTCTCCCATTGCTTGCAAGACTCCAGGGCCAGAAAGGTACAGGGGCCCGTTCTTGGGACCCCGGATGAAGGACTTCAGGGAGTCGGCGCTTACTTCTAGGAACCTCGGCAGCACTCTGGCTCTCATTCCTGGGTGGGGCCAAGCTGCGAGGGAAGAGGCCAGCGTCCAGTGGGCTTTCAGGTAGTAAGCAAAGCAGTGTGCACTTGGGTGCCAATTTAAAAGCTTTCCCGGTACTTAAAAATATACATACAGGTGGTCAGGAGAGATTGTATACTCTTGACTTAGAGAGTGTATCGGGGAGAAGAGAAAGTGGCAGAGAACAGGCCTAGACGGAAGCCCTGCTAGAGCTCGAGTGGACAGTCTTTACTTAGCCTCCAGAAAAGCAGCAGTTGGGAATGGCAGGAGAGGGCTTCTGATGCTTATTTCTGGTCCCAGTGAATTATTCACTCCTTGGTGTCAGCAAGTGCAGGCCCCTACCAGACACGACAAACCCAGAGGAAAGCCTGGACAGTCTTGGCAAAGCTGTTGACCATCACGTCGCTTCAGTGCAATCTGCCCACTGAGGAGGGATGACAGATGAAGCAGTATTACAGTTGGGCAGGTCAGAGAGAAACTGTTGCTTGTTCCACTTCCACTTCCACTAATTGATTGCCTCCTAGAAAACCTGGCTTTGGGGTACACCCTCGTGCGAAAACCTCAGTTCAGCGCAAATAAGTGATTTCTAACATTAGCCTGGGGCACGGTTCACATTTTCAGTGTGACTCCATCTTCCCTGAAACAGCAGTCCGCAGAGCCTCAAGCCATCACTGGGCTCTATCTCAAGCTCTCCGAGTCTTCCACCTCTTGCGGGGGCTGCTGAGCCTTGCGCGGCGGCAGGGCCTCGGCGGGGCCGTCCTGCGGGGCGGGGGGCTGCTCGGGGCACTGAGCTTCCGCACCGCTGGGCTCTGGCCCACTGGACAGCTGCTCCACCTTCTCCAGGTCTTCCATGTGGCTCGCTGAGCTGGTCTCGCTCACGGCATCCGAGCTTCTCAGGGATCTTCGAAAGGGCTTCTGGCCTACAGAGAAGGGAAACAGTGCTGAGATGACAAGGCTCTGCTACCACAGTCACTGCTTTGTGAGGAATGCACAGTTCCACCTTGGAGACATCTTAGGAGGCGCCACTGTGACAGAGACTTCTGTGATCGTCAGAGCAAATGCTCAGGAGAGAGCAACACCATTAAATAATGCTGGTCCGCCAGGCCCAACATGCCTCTGGGGCTAAAAATCTCAAAGCAACTGAATGGTTATTTAAAATGACAGTGCTGTACAGTTTTAATTGAAGAGCTACAGGATGGGGAGCCTGAGCAGTGGATGAGGCCTGGGACCCAGCAGAGGTGTACCTACCTGGAAGCCTCTGCCTGCTGGGAGGGCCTGTGGGTGTGGGAGGCGGCGTCACTCCCGTCCCTTGCACTTTGTAGACATACGTGTGCTCTGTGGACTCCAGTGAGCCTGCCAGGAAAGGAAAGGAGTTGGTAGGAGCTCCCAGCACCAGCCTGCTAACAAGCTCACACACCCTTAGCTTGGCTCTGATTGGCGAACAGCCTGGCATTCCTGAAATGAGCCAGGAACTGGAGCAAACCACCCTGAAGCTGTTTCACCCAGCCCCTTGCTAAGGGTGTCTCCTCTCCCTGAGTGCCTGGGGATGACACCCAGCTGGGGAACACACTTTAGCAACAAGGGACAGAAGCTTCTGCTAAAGGCTAAGGCTTGGCAGATTTA
Organism: Zapus hudsonius; assembly: GCA_004024765.1. NCBI lineage: Eukaryota > Metazoa > Chordata > Mammalia > Rodentia > Dipodidae > Zapus > Zapus hudsonius. Next base: position 84,190 of record PVHP010001573.1, read on the forward strand.
AAGCCTCTTTTCGTTTTGTTTCGTCTTTTAAGACGGAGTCTCAGCCTCCAACTTGGTATTTAGCCAAGTCCTCCTGACTCAGCCTCCCAAGTGCTAGGATTACAGCCATGTGCCACCACATCAGAAAAAAACCTTTTCCCAGTTATGACAATGAAGCCACCGTTTCCTTGGGAAGGAACAAGAAGGAGCTCAGGCTTGGGGAGCAGTTCTTTGCTACAACAGGCAATGACGCAGGCTTTAACATCTTCCTCCAATTCCAGCAAGTGGCAGTACTGGCCACTCAACTGGTTTCAAATAAAACGTTTCAGAGCCATGTTACCATCTAGGTTCACCTTTCAAAGGCAGCTCTTTGCCGGCAGACACTCGTGAGGACCCTTAGGGCCAGTGCCACGGTGCCCCGCCCTGCCAGGCTGACCCAAGACACGGCTTCGTCTGGGTGGGGCTAAGAGCAGCTACGAAAACAAGGGCCGCTGGGAGCAGATGGTCAGAGCTTTCAGACAACCAAAGGTAGAGAGCAGCCGCTCCTACCTGCTGTTAAGTTAAAACTTCTTCCCTTTTGTGACGCTTGGACCGGAGAAAACCAATTCAGCACGGATCCCACCACGGGGATCTGCCGCAACACCCCCTGTAAGACATAAGCCTCGTTCAGGATCGCGCCCGGAGCCCGTTCTCGGCCGACCTGATGCCGGCGAGGAACGCGCATCAGCAACCTCACCTCTTCCAGAAGCCGTTCCTCATTGGCCTTCTGCAGCTGAACCTGTGCTTCCTGAATTCCCTTCCGAACCACTTCTGTCATGTTCTCCAGAAGCTGTGCAGGACCAAGGAGGTGCTGTTTATCAGAGCCTGCCTGCACCTAGAACTAGCAACACAGCCCTGGGGAGACACTTTCTCAGAAGTGTGTCAGTAAGTGGAATTCTGCATTGAAACGCCAGAGTAAACACGACAGGGAAAACCAACAAAGTGGGTCAGAGGTTCTTGTTTTACAGAGCCTGCAGGTCTGGGTTCGATTCCCCAGTACCCACGTAAAGCCAGATGGATTAAATGGCACATGCATCTGGAGTTCGTATGCAGTGGCAAAAAGCCCCGGCATGTCCATTCTCTTTCTCGCTTGCTCTCAAATAAGTAGAATATTTTTTAAAAACCAAGAGAGTGAAAAGCACCAGGCAAACACCTTGGTGCCCAGACGAGAAATACCTACACTCAAGGTTGTGTCAACTTTCTAGCTTTCATGGAAAAAGTCAGAAGTAATACAGTCAGGCTTGGGAGAAACCCTTAGTACCCAACAGTGAACACGACTGGCTCCCCATCTTCCTACCACAGCCTCGAGTGAGTCACATGGCACGTGCCTCCTCTTAGACATGACTGCCTTGGATAACGCTGTCCTTCAGGACTAAGGGTCCCCATGGCATGGCCTTCTATGCCACCTGGCCAGCAGAAGCAGTCTCCTTTGTCCTCGGGCCCAGCTCCTTTTAAGAAATCGTGTCTAAGCGTGCAGCAGCAGAGGCGAGTGTGGCTCTGCAGGGTCCAGCACAGCGCTTGCTACCTGCTTGGTTCTACAGATCTCTTCCTCCACCTGCCTGGTGAGGCTACTGAGGGCAGTGACTGTGTCAAGGTCACTTAGCATTCCTGATGCTTGGCCTGGTGCCTGGCCTGCAGGAAACGTTCGCAAACATTTGTAAAGAATGAAATGAGCAGGTAGTTCTGAGGGTAACGTCTTCCTTTGAAAACCCAGCTAGCCAGACCCAGAAAAGGCAAGAAATAACCACCAGTCTTACAGACCCTTGAGTTTTCCTCAATTTCGCGGGCTGTGACTGCAATGGTCTCCACGAGCTCAGACACGTCGACGTCATCGCTGGCCATGCCGATGTAGATGCAGCTCTTCATGCTCTTGTACTCGGGGCCTGGGGAAGAAGTAGGCAGGCTTGGCTCCCCAGTCCTCGTGCAGAATGCTGGGGTGGGAGGGAGTGCCCCCTGGAGAAACTTCACCTCTACCTGGCCCGAACCAAGTTCCTCCCCTCTTTAAGCAGTAACACACTGTTCATCCAAGGTTCACAGCTGACCTGTGAAAGCAGTACTCATTTTACTTTACCCATTTTAAATGTCAGGTCAGATTCCAGTTCATTTAACTTCTTCAGAAGTCCAGCATGGATTTTTTCCCCTTCTGGATCGGATTTCAAACTGCTCTTATCATCGTTAGCATGCTCATACCTGGAAACAACAAGAGCAGCCTTTCAGCCTTCAGACACAGGACTGCAGGTGGGGGACAAACTCTGAGAGGAGCTCACAGGTGAAGGCAGACCAGAAATTTCGGTAACAAGCCCAGAAAAGAAAGAACGTCAAAGTGGCGAGGTGAGGGAGGAAATGGCTGGTAACTAAGACTACTTTACTTTAAGTAAAGTTACTTCAATGCGGGTTCTGGGGATTGAAGCACTTCCGTCAATCAGCACTTGAGCCATTCCCTACACACTGCGTGGTAACCATCTGTCTACTATGGGCTAGGGCATCTCCCCTGGACACACGCAGACGGTCCAATAGCGGGCCACGCCATCGGCCTGATAAAGCCTTTGTAAATGCCCAGAATGCCTGAAATGTTGGCAGACAGATGGACAGTTGGCGCACGACTCCATCTTCGACTTGTAAACAAGACCCACTGTGTGCTTTTTATACAGCATCTCTCATCACACGGCCGGTCAGATCTTTACCTGACGACCCCCATTCCAGGCCAGTTGGGGTCATCGACATAGAGCAGGCCTGCTGTCCCCTCCACCTCCTGCTTGAACTCTTCACGGAGCTGCAGAGTGCAGGTCAGGACTGGCAGTTTGCTTTGGATGCAGGTAACGAGCTGATCAACGTCCTCTCCTCGAGTTCCTAATACTGAACACATCCACAGAATATCTGAGAGATGCTTAAAGAACGACGATGATAGTGGGGAGGGTCTTCCATTACTAGTAAGTCAAAAGTCCTCCGCATTCTAATTGGCTGAAGCTGAAGAGCTAACTTTTTTTGTTTAATTTGCAACAAGGTCTCACTCTGTAACCCAGGCTGGCATAGAACTCATTCTAGCTCAGGCTGTCCTTGAACTCATGGCAATCCTGTCTCAGCCTTGTACGTTCCAGAATTACAGGTATGAGCCACTATAACCAGCTTAAATTTTTTTCTTTAAATATTTTATTTATTCATTTCAAGCAGAGAGAGAGAGAAACAGAGAGAGAGAGAGAGAGAGAGAGAGAACATCAGGGCCACCACCTGGTGGGTCTGGCTTATGTGGATACTGGGGAATTGAACCCGGGGCCTTAGGCACTGGAGGCAAGTGCCTTAACCGCTGAGCCATCTCTCCAGCCCTCATTCTCTCTTCTTGCAAATAAAAATATCTTTAAAATATTTACATTTAAAAATATTTATCATAGGGAGAGAGGAGAGAGAGAGAAGCATGGTGGCACACAGCTTTCATCCCAGCACTCAGGAGGCAGAGGTAGGAGGATCGCCATGAGTTTGAGGCCACTCTGAGACCACATAGTGAATTCCAGGCCAGTCTGGGCTAGAGCGAGATCCTACCTCTAAAAACTGAGAGAGAGAGAAAGAGAGAATACGGGTGCCAGGGTCTCTTCCCACTGCAAACAAACTCCAGACTCGTGCCGCCTTGTGCGTCCGGCTTTCTAGGGTACTGGGAGTTGAACCTAGGCAGCCCTGGAATCCCTGGGGCAGGGATGGGGTGGTCTGGGGATGGCTCAGAAGTTACAGATACTTGCTTGCAAAGCCTGATGGCCTAGGTCCAATTCCCCAGTACTCAGGTAAAGCAGATACACAAAGTGGTGTGCGTATCTGGAATTTGTTTGCAGTGGCAAGGGGCCTTGGCACACACATTCTCTGTCAAATAAATAATTTTTTAAAAAAGCATTCCCCAGGGGAACTTTTTTTGGGGGCCTTTTTGAGGTAGGGTCTCACTCTAGCCCAGGCTAGAATTCACTATGTAATCTCAGGGTGGCCTAGAACTCACAGCGATCCTCCTACCTCTACCTCCTGAGTACTGGGATTAAAGGCCACCACGCCCGGCCCCAGGGGAACTTTTAAAAATACAGATGCCCAGGGCTGGAGAGATGGGTCATTGGTTAGGTTGCTTGACTCCAGAGCCTAACTACCTGAGTTCAATTCCCCAGTGCTCATGTAAGCCAGATACACAAAGTGGTGCCTGCACCTGGAGTTTGTTTGGAGTGGCTGGTGGCCCTGATGCATCCATCCTCTCTCTCTCTCTCTCTCTCTCTCTCTCTCTCTCTCTCTCTCTCTCTCTCTCTCTCTCTCTCTCCCATCTCTCACTGTATCTCTCTGCTTGCAAATAAATAAATATATATTTAAAAAAAAATACAGATGCCCAGAACTTCTAGAGGGCTGAACCCACGGAGGATCCTGGATGGCAGCACGCCAGGAGAGGGTGGAGAACCTCAGTTTTACTGCAGTGAAACCTGTTATATGGGTGATGGAGAGATGGTTCAGCAGTTAAAGGCACTTGCTTGCAAAGCCTGATGGCCCAATACCCACATAAAGATGCACAAAGTGGCGCATTGCATGTAGAGTTTGTTTGTAATAGTCAGAGGCCCTGGCAAGCCCATACTTACTCTCTCTGCCTGTTTCTCTCTCTCTCTCTCTCTCTCTCTCTCTCTCTCTCTCTCTCTCTCTCTCTCTCTCTCTCTCTCTCTCGTATGTATTTAAAAACAACTTATACACCTTAAATATATACTATAAAAAAAAATCAATGCAGTTGGGAGGGCAAAAGCCAAAAGCAAAATAAGCAAACAAAAAGCCTGGGAGCCCAGCTGCTGGAAGGGAACTAGATGTGTGCCAGGGGTGAGAGCGCTGGGCAGACACAGTGACTACAGAAGTCCTGCTCTACCACTGAGCACTTACACTCATCCACCCGAATTGAACCTAAAAGAAAAGCCCCTTCAAAAAAGGTGCCAGAAACTACAGCAGAGTCAAATGTCATAAGGGAAACCTAATCACCCAAAGCCTCACTTCGATAGACACGCAACTGTCTGCCCAACAAAAGGGTCAAATCCTTGGAGGCTCCTTACCTGCTGCTGTCATCAAAGGACTGAACCGTACACACGTGCCCTCGGCTTCCAGATCCATTACAGTGAGACCGCTCGCAGGCACCCGCTGTTTCAACTGCTCTCCCAGCTACAGGGAAGAGAGTGAGGAGACACCTGCCACAGGGGCTCCAGAGTCCTCACCACCTACCTTGTCCACTCGGCCAGGCTTCCTTGTTTCTTCAGGCTTCTTCCAATCCTTCCTGGTACCACTTCCCCCCAGGGCCGGGGAAGGGCCTTAGAGGGCCATGCCAAACCCCCCAATTCTTGTTCCTCGTCAGTTCTTTTTCTGTAGTTGTTTGTTTGAGGCAGGGTTCTCACTCTAGCCCAGACCGACCTGAAACTTACTCTGCATCCCAGGCTGGCCTTAAACTTAGTGATTCTAACCCCATCCCCTGAGTTCTGGAACTAAAGGGATGCACCACCATTTCCAGCTTCCAAGTCTGTCTTTTTTTGTTGTTTGGTTGGTTGGTTGGTTGGTTTTTTGAGGTAGGGCAGACTAACCTGATTCACTATGAGTTCCAGGCTGGCCTTGAACTCATGGGGATCCTCCTACTTCTGCCTCCCAAGTGCTGGTGATTCTCCAGGATCTAGCCCTCCCCAGGACTGGAGCAGCAGACATGTTGGCCATGCCCAGACGTTTGCATGGATGATGGGGCCCTCGTGCTGTGCAGTAAGCACTCTTACCCACTAAGCCCTATCGTGGGGGATTTCAGCACACGCATACTCAATCTAATATTCAGACCAGAGAAGCATATCTATCTCAGCCTGTAGTCTCAGGCTTGCCTCAAACCCATGATGATCCTCCTATCTCTCCTTCCCAAGTGCTGGGATAAAGGCCCCAAGTTGGTTTTTTCTTTTTTTAAACAGTACATTTTACATTTTTTCTTAAAATATAAAATTAATTCTAGGGCCTTCTCCCCTCATCTCAGGTTGGCTGGTTAACCTGGAGACCACCTCATAGTAGTGGGCCCTATTTCAGCCTCAGGTAGCCAGAGAGACAGCTGATTGGTCTGGCTAGGCTGGCTCAGGAAGTTCTGGGGTCTTAAACTTGACCAAGCACAATGTCAGGATCAGACTTGAACCTTCCAGAGAGGGGTTTGCGGATAAACAGATCTAGGGAACGAACTCCTTTAGGCAAGAGATGAGGAGAAGCCAGACTTCTGCTCTCCAGCAAAGTGGAGATGGCAAGGGCAGGCTCACATTCTTTTCCTTTTCCTCGATATTCACTGAATACACTCGTTCATTTGAAACGAAGTACAGCAACTGCAAGCCATGTTGCTCACAGACCACCTATTGAGAAACACTGAAGTCTAAAATCTTAAGGCTTAAATCTTGAGTAGAAAGCTTCCAGAGCACAATGCTCTGATTCACCTGCCCCAAAGCCAAAGGTACACGGTGAGTGTGGTGCCCTCCTTGAATCCCAGCACTGGGGAGACTGAAGCAGGAGCATCACCATGAGTCTAAGGTTAGCCTGGAACTACTGAGTTGTAGGTCAGCCTGGGTAACAGAAAAAACAAAAACCCCAAAGGTGCTCAGGGGAGAGGGCCCAAGTGTCTTCGTAAGTGGCTCAGCCTCTACAGAAGGCCAACACAGCTGCACAGTCCAGGGTTCAGCCTTACACGGCAACAAGGGAGCTGACCGAGGGGCTTGCCCGAGGTGGCAGTATCTGATTTGGAACAGGCTCCTTCCTACAGCCATCTAGGCATGGAAAACACAAAGGACTTAATCCCAGCGCTGGGAAGGCTGAGGAAGGAAGAGGCCAGCCTGGGACTACAGAATGAGACCCTGCCTTAAAGAAAAAAAAAAAAAAAAAAAGAAAAAGAAGAAGAAAAAGAAAGTAGCCATCCTCCATCCTTACCCAGCGGTTCAGTGCATCACAAGAGTGTCTCTCCCGGCCGACTGCTACAGGCGCTACACTGGGCACAGGGACAGCTTTCAACGCTGGATCTGAGGGCAAACACAAACACAATCCAAGCCCATCCCATCCCACTGAGGTTCAGAGAACAGCTTCCTGTGCTGCACACATCAGCTGTCTGACACACAGAACTCCAAAATTCTTTTGAGGCAGGGCCTTATTCTAGCCATGGCTGACCTGGAATTCACTCCAGCTGGCTTCAAACTTACAGGAACCATCCTATCTCTGTCTACCCAGTGCTGGACTATGAGCGTGTGCCACCATACCCTGTTCCCAGAACAGAATTCATTTTTTTCCCTCTGGGGTAGGGTCTCACTCTAGCCCAGGCTAACCTGGAATTCACTCTGTAGTTCAAGACAGCCTCGAACTCAACAGCATTCCTATCTTTGCTTCCCAAGTGCTGGGATTAAAGGCGTGCACCACCACACACCGGCCCAGAACAGAATTAATTTCCTTTAAAAATATTTTATTTATTTATTTATTTATTTTTGGTTTTTTGAGGTAGAGTCTCGTTCTAGCCCAGACCTAGAATTAGTCTAGACCTGGAATTAGTCTCAGGCTGACCCCAAACTCACAGTGATCCTCCTACCTTTGCCTCCCGAGAACTGGAATTAAAGTTGTGTGCCACCATGACTGGCAGAGAAAGAATGGGCATGCCAGGGCCTCCACTTGCTTCAAATGATCTCCAGATACATACACCACTTTGTGCATCTGGCTTTACATGGGTACTGGGGAAGTGAACTTGGGTCCCTAAGCTTTGCAAGGAAGCATCTTAAGTGCTGGGCCATCTCTCCAGCCACTTTCCTTTTTTTTTTTAAAAAAAAATTAATTTTGTATCTCTTGCTTTGTTTTTATTTATTCTTATCTAATACTGCCTCTGAGTGCATGCATCAGAGAAGGAAGGGAAGGAGGGGAGAGAGGGAGAGAGGGAAGAAGGAAGGAAGGAAGGAAGGAAGGAAGGAAGGAAGGAAGGAAGGAAGGAAGGAAGGAAGGAGTGTTCTAGAAACATCAGTGTGCCTGGAGCATAATGAGCAAGAGAGCAAGGGGCTCAGAGAGGAAGGCAGGGCAGCAGATGCTAGCTTTGTGCCCGCAGCCTAGAGCCTGGACTAAGACACTGACAGTAAGATACTGACAGGCTCTGGCCAAGAAGTGAGACTGTATGAGTTCCACTTGTGCTCCCTCGCTGCCATGTGCAGTGTGCTCTGGAATGGGCTGTGTAAAATGTGGGGACATCAGAGATCAGAAGCGTGGGTCCTGTGGCCATACAGGTAAAATAATGTGCCCTGAGTAGGTTAGTGGCATGCTTGCCACACCATCATATTTTTCTTTACTGGAGATTGAACTCATAAATGCTAGCTAGGCACAACACATGCTCCATCTTTGAGCTACACCCTCAGCCTAGGACACACTTTTAAAATAAAGATTCTTGGGTCTAACCTCCTGAATCAAGATATCTGGGGAATATTTGACAGCAGATATGATATATATATATATATATGAACTATATAACTATATAACTCCTAAATACATTCACAGAAATAATTTTTTTTGAGGTAGGGTCTCGCCCTAGTCCAGATGACCAGTAATTCACTATGTAGTCTCAGGGTGGCCTAAAACTCACCTCTGCTTCCCAAGTGCTGGAATTAAAGGTGTGCACCACCACACCTGGCAGTTTTGATTTTGAAAAAAAAAAAAGGTTCCTTCAAGGAATTTTGAAAGAAAAGCAGTATTTGAGCTACTTTAAGCTAATAAGTAGTCTACCAAGCCGTGTGTGCTCAGCTGACCCGGCACTGGTCCAGCAGCTGGCATTTGGAAATCACTGGTTTAGTCCTAGCAAATAAAACTCAAAGGCATTTAGGACTTGTATGCCTGTGGGCATTGCTAAAAATTTTCTGGAATGATGACTGAGGATTTCAATAATGAAAATATTGTGGCCTATCTATTTTACTTTCAGATGTTATCAAGTTCAAAGCCCTTAAGCACATATAAAAATAACCCTTTTGAAAATCACCTACCAGAGCCTGGTAATTCCTGGAAAAATCTGAACACCACTACTGGAGAACTGAGCTCATCTTCCACCTGCAAAAAGGGAAGCCTGCTATTACCAAGGACGGTCAGTGGCAAACATCAACAAAATGAAATGGTGACTGTGGAAAACAGGCAGAGAGCCTCTGGTTTGTACATAAGCACATTAACAAGATCAAGGGATGTAAGCAACCTGAGGTCCCTACTCTCTTGACCCAGTTAACCCTAAAACCATGCAAATCAGGAACCTTCTCTACCTCGAACACACCCAACCCCTTCCCCACAGTTGTCCTCACCTTATAAAACTGTCAGCATAGGTCCTGTGGCACATACCTACTTAGATCTAGTACCGTGAGACAGGCGTCAGACGACTGCACGCACGGTTAGCCATGCGCTCTGCCAGGGCATCGGGCTCCACAGGGAGCAGCACTGACTGGAAGGCTCTGTAGTGCTTTGTAAGGGCAGCTCTGGGGGCGAAGCTCTCTATCAACATTCAACTGTAGTCCTGCTGCTGTAGCTGTGCACCCTACATTCCAAAGCTCCGGGTGATGACTCACAAGTAGTGGCCTTGGCAGGAAATGCTAGCTCAAGGAAAAGGAAGCAGCTGGCCGAGAGCTTTTCTACCACCTCTTCGGCGGACCATGTGGATCCGATTCTGTCAGGCAGAGTTACACCCAGACCTGCCCACTACTCACTGAGCAAGTTCTAGGCTGCAACACTTTCCTTGGCAAAGTAACTATTCACACCTTTAAGGGAATAAGGGTTACATTTAAACAAATAGAATAAGCCTAATAAACAAGTAGGAACAAAAAAGGTGCAAAATAATCTACCTGTTCTTCACCTTCAGTTATTATATTCTTTTCCTTCTTTCCTTGAACTCTGGTCTCAAATGTTACTGTGTATAAGGAATACCATGCTGGGTTATACACCTAAATTTATGATTCTACCAACATGGTAGGCTGAAACAATACTAAAGTTATCAATTCCAAATATCTGAAATGCTGGATTAAATATGACTGACATCTTCAAAAACGCTTACAGCTCATCTTCATTGCTGGACTCCAAGAAAATGAATCTAGAGAAGCTGCGAGCTGAGCTTTGGAGGCAGGGAACACAGATGGCCCTGGAGCTTGGCGCTCCTTGTGACAGACCGCAGTGAGTTTGCAGGACAAGCACAATGAGTGCACGGTTCAATCTCAGGTTCTAGTAAACCAAGAGCAGGGTGATGATGGAGAGGGGTGGGGCTATTTCGTAGTGAGAAAAAGCCTCTTGGAAGAGGGGATATTTGAACTAAGATCTGCAAGCTAAGAGCCTGGTCACGAGAAGAAATGGTGGGGTGGGGTGAGTGTTTTCAGCAAAGGGAACAAATGAGAGACTACTGTGAGAATTAAACAAAGTGATGCATAAAAGGTACTTAGCACCATGTAAGCAGTGAAGCAGTACACAACAGTAGCTCTGACAGTTACCATGCCTTGTGTCTGCTAATTGTGCATTCTCTACTGAAGAATGAGACACTGAGAAAGGAACAGACCATGGTACAATGAACTCTTTGTTTTGTTTTGAGACAGTCTTAATCTAGCCTAGACTGACCTAAAACTCAGTAGTCCAGGCTGGCCTCAAACTCATGGTTGATCCTCCTATCTTAGCCTCCCCAGGGCTGGGGCTGAATCATGATCTCCTGGTTCTTGGCTAGAAAGGTGACTGAGGCCACAGAAATGACACAGAAGAGGGTGAGGGGAGAGTGAGAGAGCACCCATGATGTGTAAGTAGAAAGGGGGAGGATGCACAGGAGTAGAGCGAATGGGGGAAGAGGAAGGGGAAAACCAACCAACCAGTGTTTTAAAATGCCATAGTGATACCTAAAGCTCTATATGGTAACAATAAAATTTTAAATATTGCTACTCCTTAGGAAGAAAAATACTGGTAGTGATATAAAAAAAAAAACCCACAAAACAGGATTGGTGGTAAAGTATTGCCAGAGCCTATGCTAGAGTGGCTTAAGCAAGGCAGGGACAGGAAAGCACACAGGCTCAGTACCTCCCCAATTCCCAGCAGCAAGTTCAGTCTTTGTGTCTCGGCAGAGGAGTCCACCCATCACAGTTTCATTCAACAGTTGAGCTTATTTAATCCCAGCACTCAGCAGGCTGAGATAGGAGGAGCTATAAGCTCCAAGTCAGCCTGGACTAGAGTGAGACCTACCTCAAACAAAACAAAACTCCCAAAAGGTGATGAACATGGCTCAATGTCACAGGGCCACCCTGTGACACAGCTGAAAGCAGAACTCAAGTCTGCTGACTTAAACTCATCCCCTCTGCTCCTCCACCCCCTCCCAAGGATTCCTTCAGCGGGAGCTTGGGTGGGCTGGCTCCAGAAGGCAATGCAGAGCACCCCCCACCCCAAGTCAACTGTGCCACTGTTGTAAACAGAAACAAAATGTACTAACCTAGACTCCGAATAAACTTAAGCACTCTGTAGAATTGTCATAGAAACATGCAGGGAGCCCATTTAAATTACAATCATGACCTATGTATTTCCTGAAATTCTAAAATACTATATGAAGCAAGATGTGAAACCCTTGCAGCCCCGCCTGGACTGCTACTTTGGTTTGGTAGTTAGCACTGCTACGTCCCCATCTCCCTGTCAGTTTTGTCTGGAGGGAGCAATACCTGAAAAATTCACTTTAGGAAGATGCCAATAGACAGAAACAGGACCACTTTCTCCTCCCCCCACCACTTCCCCTTCAATCAGGTTTCATGAAAGTAGCTCAAAGCCTTCAGAGACACAGAATGCTCGGTCATGTCCAAGGACAGATATTCTCCAGACCTTGGACAGGTGAAACCAGGCCAACTGCATAACTAGGTCAAAAGCACATGCATGATTCCCTCCCAAAGACTATTTATTAGAATTGTCACAATTCAAATGAAAACATCACACCTGGGGAAAAATTTTTTTGTTTTGAGGCAGGGTCTCACTCTAGCCAAGTAGTTCCTCTGTAGTTCCAGGCTGGCCTTGAATTCACAGCTGTCCTTCTACCTCTGCCTCCCAAGTGCTGGGATTAAAGGTATGTGCCACCACACCAAAAAGACAAATTATTTTCTTATTGAAGCTGAAGTGCTGGAGAGATGGCTCAGTGGTTAAAAGTGCTTGCTTCTTTATTGAAGCTGAAGAATGTTATTTCAAAAACAGGAAAATTATATACATTACCAAGATTTTGATGTGGTTCACTTTCTTCAAACTTTCTTGCAACCTTTGACTCTGGAAAGGATAAAAAGAAATTGTACAATTTCACTAGACAGACACAACCTTTCATCAACTTTCATGAGTCTGCAACATGCAAATAACCACCAAGGCAAAGGCACTTGCAACCTGGTGATTTCTAAGTTTGGTCCCCAAGTTTTGCAACTGAACAAATATTCCTTAGCCTTTAAAAGTTACATGTAGTAATCTAAGAAGAGCTGTTTCTAATGGCTCCATTGTCCTGATCTAAGCCTTGTAAGAAAGACTACTGAGAACAGTGTGAGCTGAGCACAGTACTGGGTACAAATGCTCAAGAGCTGGTTAGGAGCACTGCTTTGCTGTGGACCAGGCTTAGCTACCTATTTTGTAATCCATTAGCTATGACCACAAGTTACTTCAACTCTGTATTCTCTCAACTAGAAAGTGGGGATGATGTACTTATCCACTGGGTTGTTGCGAACATTAAGAGGGCTGGCATTCACTGAGTACTCAGAAGCACTGGTACAGAACATCTCGACCCAGCACCTCATCATTGGTAGGAGGGTAATACAAGTATCCACCTCAGGGAGTAGAAGAGCATTAACTGCAGACATTCCTCAAATGCTGGATGCTGCAAAGTCTCTCACAGAGCCCACGTACATGCGTTGTCAGTGGAACGTGTTTTCTAGTGAAACTGCTAAGTGCTCGGTGGTGCCTGGCACTGAGCACATCAGATGCTCAATAACTGGGACATGCGTAGCAGGAAGAGATAAAGGAAGAAAAAGCAGAAGCCACTGCTTCCTCACTCGGGGAACGTGACACTCGGTATGAACCGTAAAGAATGAGCAGGCCGACAGGCACAGGTGCTACAACAGCATGCAGGTTGAGATACGCCTTCAGCATGGGCAGGCTGCATTCAAACCCTCGGTGATACTTCAGCTTGCAGGAAGATAGATGTTAGAGCCACAGGGCCCTCAAGAGTCTTGTCGTAAATGTCATCATTATTTTCCTGCATTCCTCAGGCTAAGGGGAATCGAAACTCTCCCTAGAGTGCTCAAACCTTCCCTAGTTTGACTAAGTTACTATGGCAACAAAAGCTTCTCTTTCATAAGTGCTAAATCAAGATATGAGCTAATGGAATGATGAAAACACTTTTTTAAAAAATACGATGCTTGGCCGGGCGTGGTGGCGCACGCCTTTAATCCCAGCACTCGGGAGGCAGAGGTAGGAGGATCACCATGAGTTCAAGGCCACCCTGAAACAACACAGTGAATTCCAGGTCAGCCTGGGCTACCTCGAAAAACCAAAAAAAAAAAAAAAAAAAAAAAAAAAATATATATATATATATATATATATATATATATATATATATGATGCTTTAGCTGGGCATAGTGGTGCACACCTTTAATCCCAGCACTTGGAAGACAGAGATAGGAGAATCACCATGAGTTCAAAGCCACCCTGAAACTACATAGTAAATTCCAGGTCAGCCTGGACTAGAGCGAGACCCTACCTCAAAATACAAACAACAAAAAAAGATGCTTTTGTAAACATAAAGCTTACAATTATTACTGTCTTTTTGGAATTTTTGAGGTACGGTCTCACTCTAGCCGAGGCTAACCTGGCACACACTCTGTAGTCTCAGGCTGGCCTTAAACTCATAGCCTCCTGAATGCTGGGATTAAAGGCATGCACTACCACACCTGGCCTTTCTTTCTTTCAAAAATATTTATTTTTATTTATTTATTTATTTATTTGAGGGTGGGGGAGAGATTGGCATGCCAGGATCTGCAGCCACTGCAAATGAACACCAGACGCATGGTCACCTTGTGCTTTATGTGAGTACTGGGGAACTGAACTCAGGTCCTTCTGCTCTACAGGCAAGTACCTTAACCACCGAGCCATCTTTTCAGCCCTTAAAAATTATTTTTAATGTAAAAACAGAATATAAAAAAGCAAAAAAGTAAATGCTAGAAATATATGAAAATGCTAATTTTCTTAAATATAAAATTGATATTTGAGGAAGTGCAAATTTCAAGCATGTGTGTGTATACTTATTTGAGGTGCTGAGACTGAACCCAGGGCCATGCACATACACAAACAATATGTGCTCTACCTCTGACCCCAGCCTCCCAAATATATTTAAAACAAAGATTTAAGCCTATATGCATAACCTACTTGATCAGGTACTACTGTAAACATACATAAACGTACAAACTCAGTACGTCCTCATGTACAATCCGTGGTAAATGATCCCTACACCATAAGTGAGAGAATGAACATGTTTAAGGCCACACGATGCCTCAATTTATACAGGGCTCAGCTATCACACAGAATAAGTATGACTGACGGAGTAGGCACAAGAGCACAGGAGTCCAGGGTCTTCTTCCATATTAACTGAGGCAGGGTGTACGGTCTCAGCTAGTCTAGTCAGCCAGCTTGCCTGGGATGCTGGTCTCTGCCCTTCGTGCACTGGATTCCAGGTGGTCACCACGCACCACTCCAACCCTCTCCCATCCAAACTCGGACCCTCACACTGTGTGGCAATGTCTTATTCATTAAGACATCTCTCTAGCCTCCCCTCCCTCCTTTTGATGTTTTTAGACAAGATCTCATGTAGCCTAGACTGGCCTTAAATTCTCTATGTAGTGAAGTTGACCTTGATCTTATCCTCCTGTCTCCACCTACCAAGTTCTGCAATTCTAGGCAGGAGCCACCAAAACCTGGCTGGACTTTTTGCTTTTTAGTTTTATTTTAAAAATATTTTATTTATGTATGTATCTGAGAGATAGGAAGAAAGAAAAGGACAGAAGAAGAGTGGGTGTAGGCATGCCAGGGCCTCTTGCTACTGCAAATTAATTCCAGATGCCTGTGCTACTTTGTGTATCTGCTTTTTTTGTGGGAACTGGGAAACAGAACTTGATTGTTAGGCTTTGCAAGCAAGCATCTTTAACCACTGAGAAATCTCTCCAGCCCAACTTTTTGCTTTTTATTAATTTTTAATTTTTAAAATTATTTGGGGGGGAAGAGAGACAGAGACAGACAGACACACACACACACACACACACAGAGAGAGAGAGAGAGAGAGAGAGAGAGAGAGAGAGAGAGAGAGAGAGAGAAAATATAGACAAATTGGGGCCTCTAGCTGCTTCAGATGAACTCCAGGTACATATACCACTTTGTGCATCTGGCTTTATTTGGGTACTGGGGAAATGAAACTGGGCTTTTAGGCTTCGCAAGTAAGTGCCTTAACCACTGAGCTGTATCTCCAGCCTCTTTTTGCTTTTTAAAAGATATCATCTGAGCTGGGCATGGTAGTGTACTCCTTTAATCCCAGCACTTGAGAGGCAGAGGTAGAAGAATCAATGTGAATCGGAGGCCAGCCTGGGACTACAGGGTAGATTCTAGGTCAGCCTGGGCTAGAGCGAGACTCTACCTTCAAAAAACAAAACAAAAAAACAACCAAAACAAAATAAGGTATGATCTGAATGTGTCTGCCCAACATTCCTATGCTGAAATAGTGTCTAGGTATTTAGCCTTTAGAGGGGATGAGGGCAGAGCCTTCATAAGTGAAGTGATGAGTGTGCTTATCAAGAGGGCTGAAGGGAGTCTATTCCCATGGAAAGACACCTAGAAGGTGCCATCTATGAGGATCAGGCCTCACCAGACACTAAATGTGATAATAGCTTGACCTCAGACTTAAGTATCTAAAATTCTAAGCGATAAACTTTTTGCTATTCACAAATCAGTCTACAGCAGCTAAGAGATTAAAACACTAATTACAACACAATCATGATTTTCACAATTTTAACACCTCTAAAGCAAAGAGAACTTTCTCCAAAGTTCTGCAATTAGGAAACCCAAGCTACTGTGTTAAAAGAAGCCATTCCACCCATACTCTGTGGCCCTCTTCTGGAGGGGAGGGCCAGGTGGTCAAGGGGAGCACCTATCCCCTCTCTGCATCCTGCTCCCCTCCCTGAAGAGTCATCTTGTAACTTCTTTTCTCATCATAGGCTAACACTGTGTGATGGTTAAGTTTTGATGTCAACTTGACCTTTCAAGTAATCTTAGATGGGTCTCTGAGGATGTTCACAGGAAGGCAGCCTCTCAGGAGGGGGCAGGATGTAAAGAAGCTAGAAGTAAACATCCTTTCCTGTGCGGGCAACGCAAGAAGGAAATTCCAGAGACTCAGGAAGCCATTAAGTCTGGGATAGGGTTACAAGACCCCACCCTAAGCCTATATAAAGGAGAAGAAATTCTCTCCCCCCCCACTTGTTGGCTACTGGTGCTGATTCGTGTCTTGCACTCGCATCCTGCTTTCCTACCCTTCCTGGACTTCGGAACCCGAGTCGTGGACTTGAAGAGCAACCACTCCCAAGGGAGCCATCAGGCCTTCTGGGCTGGACTGGGACTGCTGAGGCCTCCAGTCACGCGGACTGAACAGCTACTGGTTTCTTCACCTGTGGGCCTGCAGACTGCTATTGTTGGACTACCCCAATAAATTCCCTTTTACTACAATCCATTCTGTCAACTCTGTTTCTTCTAGAGAACCCTGACTGCAACAGAATTTGGTACCAGGAGTAGGAGTAATTCACTGAGATGAATCTGACCATGTGGATTTTGATCTTCTGGAACCTGTGTTCTGGAGGAATGGACATGGACTTGGTACTTGCAACTGAAGATGCCTTCCAGAGCAGTAAGCCAGGTTTTATGGACTATTCTGGTGAGAATTTGGAAATGCTCAGTGCAGAGAATTTCATTTGGAGGCTTGACTTGTGAACTTTCTATGGGGAAGAAAAGACTGCAGAAAACCTTAATAGAAGTGTGTGCCTGGGTCAAGAGGGTGTCCTACTGCCCATGCCCATAGAGTTTGACCAATGTTGAATTTAAGAAATGGACTGTGTGCTTGGCTATGGATATGGGACTGAGAATTTAAGATTTGAAGTTGGGAAAACCTCAAGGCAAGTTAAACTTACTGGTAGAGACTGGCTTTTGATTATGGCCCAACTGCTTTACATTGAAACAATGGAGAGATGCCTGAGGTGCTTCCACCTAGGAAGGACAGAAAGTTGGACTGTGCAAACTCTTTGGAAAGGAAATCGCTGAAAGAAAGGAATCTGCTCTTCAAAGTCACATTTATTTTGTCCCTGAATTAACAACATGACTGTATCCTGCATACCTGGTATTGCTTTTGGAAGCATGAGAAATGCATGCATGGAGTGGGTCATGAAGTGCACACGGTTCCAGGAGCCGCTGCTGAGATGCGGTATTTGGAATAGGGCATGAAGTCCCTGACTGGCAATGAAGCCATTGGAAGGTGGACCGTGGTATGTAATGGAGACCCGAAGACATTTTGGACATACCAGGACTTTGCAAGGGCTTTCATAGAGTGCTGTTGGCTTGGGACGGAAGTTTCCCCATGTACCCAGCCATGGCTGGAGGGACAGAATTGGAAAAATCCGGAGACTATCAGTCACTGGTTGTGCTATGGGACTTGAACTGCAGATGTGGATATTTGCCTAATGCTGAGTTTGCATTGGTCCAGTCTCTACTTGTTATGCCTCATAACAGTTGGACATGTTTACTCTGTGCCGTTATATGTAACTTGTTTTGATTTACAGAACTTTAAGTTGTGGTCTTGCCTTATGTTGGGGGAAGATTATGCATTTCCTATTGTATCTTGTTACTGTTTTCACTTAGAAATTAGGTATGATGTAAGGATATATGGTTTGATGTCAAGTTGATAAGGGGTGGACTGTGATGGTTAAATTTTGATGTCAACTTGACCTTTCAAGTAATCTTGAGTGGGTCTCTGAGGATGTTCACAGGAAGGCAGCCTCTCAGTAGGGGGCAGGATGTAAAGAAGTTCAAAGGAGGTAGAAGTAAACGTCCTTTCCTGTGTAGGTAGTGCAGGAAGGAAATTCCAGAGACTCAGGAAGCCATTAAGTCTGGGATAGGGTTATAAGACCCCACTCTAAGCCTATATAAAGGAGAAGAAATTCTCTTTGCCCCCCCCCACCTGTTTGCTGTTCTGTGTGTATGGTGTTGGTGATAGGTTTCTCTCTCTGCTTGGACCTGTGAAAGAGGACCAGCCTCTTTCACTTTTAAGGGACTTCCTCTGGATCTGTAGTTTAAATAAATACTTTCCTCCCATAAACTGTGCCTGGTTTGAAGATTCATCCCAGCAGTGTGTGGCTGACTACGACACAGTGGTACACTTTCAATTTAATTCCCCTGGAAATAATGCTGTGTCGATGCTGGTGGCCCCTCCCCAGAACCTCTAACTAGAAACACATATACACAAGGCACTCAGTCGGCTTGCTTTCGAAATGGGAGATCCAGGTAACAGGATGCTGGATGGAAGACACACACAGAAAATGACTAATTTGACATTGAGGATTCTACTCACCAGTTGACAGCCATGCTTAATCCTCTCCACAATCCCATCAAGTCCCAAGTATTGTAAAGACAACCACAGAGGCAGGGCACGGAGCTTTTCTGCTGGCTTATTGGATGTAAGACCAGCAACTAAAGTCTAAGAAAGACAACATAGGTGCATTAACCATCAATCAGACTTCAGAATTACACAAGGAATGTGACACTTGGTTTGCACTATACATTTGAGCTTAAAACAATCCCATGAGCTAAGTACTCTAGGTAAGTACGCAAGGATTCATGGGTGAGAATCCAGATGGACCCCACCCTGGAGCCAGTGTGTAGTCATTAGGAGGCAGCCTCTTGCCAGGTTGCTTTTAGCATCCTTGGACACCTGGCCATTATCAACTGTTGAAGAAGTTATCAGTTAATGTTTACTTTGCATACTCCTGTCCCTAACCGATCTATTATCATAAACCACAGCTTAGGGCTGGGGACATGGTGCAGCACTTAAGAATGCTTGACACTTAAGCAAGAGGGCCAGGAGGCTCAAGACTGCTGGAGTTTGATTTCCCTAGAACTCATGTAAAAAGCTCTGCATGGCCAGGCACATGTGTAGTCCCAGTCGTCAATAGGCAGACACAGTAGAATCACTGGGACTTGCTTACCAAAACCCCCAGCAGCTTGGGGTTGAGAGACCTGGTCTCCAGGAAGTACACATTTGAGCAATCAAGAAGAACGCCCAAAGTTCTCCTCTGGAGAACACACATGGCATGCTCATCTACACACATACATGCATAGAGCACACATAATACACCACATCACACATACCCTACACAGACAGACAGACACACACACACACACACACAACCCAACAAGCCAGGATTAAAAAAAATAATAAATTGTGTCCCTATCTGGCCTGCCAAGGCTTAGGGAACATTGTTGGTAGAGTGCTTGTCTATCATGCACAAATCCCTGGATTTCCCTTCCTGCACTGCATAAATTAGGCATTGTAGTACACACCTACAATGAGGGGACAGAAAGATTCTAAGAGCCTCGGGGTGGGTGGAAAGAGCCTGAAGCACCATGTTTCTCCCTCTGAACCTCAAGACACTGACTGAGGCCTCTTGGTCCCCACTGAAGAAGACCCTCAGAAGAATTGGAGCAGGGGCAAGAGGATCTAAGAGTAGAACTGTGGGACTTAGGAGAGAGTCCCCACACAATGTTGCCAGGCTCCTTAAGCCCTCCCCAGTAGAAGCTTTGCCTTGCCTCCTACAGGGTAAAAATGGGTATTCTTGTTTAATTTTTTTTTCTCTTTAACATATATGTACTTTTTTTCTGGAGTTTTTTTTTTTATTCCACACCTC
>PVHP010001574.1:0-89151 GCA_004024765.1 Zapus hudsonius
CCCTTCCTTCCTTTCCTTCCCTTCCTTCCCTTCCTTCCCTTCCTTTCCTTCCTTCCGCCATTCTTAACTTAGAAATAGGGCTTTTTCAGTATTGTTTTCTCACTATTTAACCTTTTAAATTAGTTTAAAATAGAACTTGCTACTTAGCAATAAGAAAATGCCTTGAGTAATATGTAATTTGTGTCTAGTAAATTTCCTAGAATATTAAGGACTTACAATTTTACCTTAAGTTCACATTGCACCTGGCTATAATTTATTACATCTTTTAAAAAATGAATTTATGCATATAAGGAATTGTTTGGGCATAGGTTAGATATCCTCGCTGTCCAAATACTTTCATCCTTACAAATTTTAGTTCATCATGCGTTCAGTTATTTAATTGAACCTATGACATCTGTCCTCTGTGGTGGTCTCACTTCTTTCTGTGAATTACAGTAGGATAGAGTTTTAGGAAACAAACATTTCTATTTCCTTTGTCATTCAGGGAGAAGTCAGTATTTTAGTTTATATATTTTTATTCACTTGGCAAATATTTTGTTGAGTACCTTCCATTTTTCAGGTCAATGCCAGGCTCTAGGGCTTTGCTCCCACTGGCCTTACAGTCTCAGAGGGAATAAAGGCAATTAAAATACAGGGAGGTATAGGCATAATGAGAGGTCATACACAGGGCACCTTGAACAATCAGGAATGAGTTTTTAGTTTGTTCATTCATTAAAGTTCCCAATAAAAATTATATGTAAAAAAAGTGTTAGTAATAACTTCCCAAACAACCACCATGTCTTAGGCAAGGGAGGAATATTTGCACAGAAAGGGGCCCCATTTGTGACCCCATCTGTTCAAAGACTAGAGGTTGAGTCAAAATACAATTTTAAAAATATTTTTATTTGTAGGGAAGGAGGGAGAGAGGGAGAGACAGTGAGAATATGAATATGAATGGACAACAATGCCTCCAGCCATTGCAAACAATCTCCAGATGCATGCACCACTTTGTGCATCTGCCTTTACATGGGTACCTGGGAATTGCACCGAGGTTGTCAGGCTTTGCAAGCAAGCACCTTAACCATAAGCCATCTCTCTAGCCCACAATATGATTTTTGAAAGCCATGTTGAGAGTTGAACCCTAAAGTGAGTGAAGTAGAGGTGTGATTATGGAGGCTCATGTTCTGATGGCTTTTCCTGGTTCTTGACTGTGTTAGATCTTGGTGATCAGGATGAACTGCACAGAGGGACCTGCTTAAGTAATAGACATGGTGGTGGAACTCGGCATTTGGAGGAAGAGTCAAGGATAAGCAGAGGAGGAGTTCAGGGGGAGGAAAGTAGAAATAAATGTGTTATAAAAATCAAGCCAAACACCTAATTCAGTAATTTCTGATGGATGACCTTCCTGTAGTGTTTACTGTTCAGTCACGTCTGAGGGCTTTGCTACACATGAGTACAAGTACATGAGGTAGTTTGAGGTAGACTCTTTTGAAACAGTTTATTATTACAATTATTTATTAGTATTACAACTACTATTATTATTAGAGACTGGCCACTAGCTCCCTTTGTGGCAGAGAGTGATCATCTCCGTTGTCCTATCACAAGTCCAGGAGTGCACCAGCATGTGGTCATGGAATCGGACCTAGGCACTCATGATGCTTGTCAAGCCCTCTTCCAGCAGAGTGCCATCCCTGTCCAGAAAGAGATCATTGTTCAAGCCTGGCAAGCTCAGTAGAAATTAACAGTTAGGTAATAAAGATAAGGGGGTGTGGAGAGCAGGAGAAGGGACCGCCGAAGGAGGAGTTCACCTGCAGCAGATTTGATGCACGGCCAGTACTTCACATTTGCATCAGAGGGGTGAAGGTGCTCTTGGCACGCACACTACCAGCAGGTTGACCAGCTCGGTTTCCCCCATCATGCTGCGTTTCACACCCTGCAGAACACTCCCTGTGGAAAGCTCTGCAGACAATGGTGGACCAGCTGCATGCTGCAAAATGCAGCTTGCTACAGCTGCTGCAGTGTTCTCCCCTCCTTGCTTGGCTATGTGTGTGTAGGGGTGTCTTTCTTGCAGTTATAATTAGGTATTTATGTTGATTAAATTTACCTGGATTGGGAAATGACAATAGAGCATGGATAGACATTGGAATGCAGATCAGGAATAAAGCATCAAATGATTTCTCTCACTATTAACAGCATGTGTTGAAAATTCATGCAAGGCGGTTGAGACTAGCCTGCAGTGTGCGTTGTTTACCCAAGTTTCAGCTTCTGTCGGAGGACGACTATTTTTATATATTACATCACCTCTGCCAGAGAGCTCCCGTGTCCACCGGGACCTGCTGTTCTTTCGTTCTATTTTGAAAGAAAGCCTGTATTGATGTCGTAATTGAACCTGTCTTTTGGTTGTGCTTAGAAATGAGAAGTAATAAGGGTGCTGTGTGGCAAGTCATGCAATATTTCAGGTAACTTATCTGTCAGAAAGACCACTACTACTGTGTCTCACCTCTTATGAGCCCAGTAGCTAGCTCTCAGTGCCTGCCCGTGTTTTAAAGACACTTGGCTAAACTTTAGTTTGGAGTTGCAGCAGCAAAGATCCCTTTCACTGACTCTTTCTTATCATGTGATCTCCCTCCCCCACCCCTCCCCCATGTCTTGCTCTGGCATGAGGTTTTATGGAGCTCCAGGCTGATCTGAAAACTGTCTTTTTTCTATGGAAGTATCTACTTTGCTCTTCTGACCTGTCCTACCAGTGCAGAATTAACCTTATTACACTGAGCATCAGTTTTCAATAGTCTGTTTTCAGTGTGTCTAATAGCAGGCAATTAGAATGGTTTTTTTTTTTTTTTTTTTGGTTTGAATCCAGTGCTAAAATAGTCATGATGGCTATATGATATTGTTATCTCTGGATGGAACTTCAGCATTTAATGAATGTATGCATTAGGTTTTGAGTATTGATGAAGAGAATATTTTGATTGTTTATGTGAGCATTATTAAAAATACCTACTAAAAATACCACGTGTCTGTAAAATTTTCCCCTTATTTGTTCAAAATTTTTGTATTTTTGACACTAATTGGGGGTCAACTTAGTGAATAATTATTTGCCTTAGAACAATTTCATATAGACTCATTTATCTTTCAAAGTGTAGAACTTGGAAAAGCCGGCCTAGAAGAGAAATGATATGATCAGAGTGGACCCACTCTGTAATGTGAATTTGGATAAGTCATTCAGTAATTCAGATGGGAAAAATTGGAGAATAAAAAGTATTTGGATTGTGAGGACAGCATTATATAAATCAAACACCTTGGTTTTAGTATAATCTAGAAAGTATTTGTGGTATAATAAATATAGTTAAAACTGTAAGGTATAACATTTCCTTTTCTCTAATATTAACACACTTCGACTTTCTGTGAAAAAAGAAAGAAGTTTAAAACTAAGCGTTTAAAATGCTATGTGCTGGATTTGAGAGATGACTCAGCAGTTAAGATGCTTGCCTGCAAAGCCTAACCACCTGGATTTGATTCCCTGGTGCAAAGTTGGTATGTGAATCTGGAGTTGTACAGGGAGGCCCTGGCGTGCCCATTCTGTCTTTCCTCTTTCTCTTTGCTTGCAAATAAAAAGCTATGTGAGCCAGGAGCGGTGGTGCACACCTTTTGTCCCAGCACTCAGGAGGCAGTGGTAGGAGGATTGCAGTGAGTTCGAGGAGCCTGAGACTACATAGCAAATTCCAGATCAGCCAGAGTTAGAGTGAGGCCCTATCTCAAAATACCCAATAATAATAATGATGATGATGATAAATAAATAAAAACTACATGAAACACCTTAGTTTTGGAATTCCGAAGGAAAGAGTCTGATGAGAAGACAGGTGGTTTGCGCACTTGTCAAATCATGAACTCAGCAAGCCTCCAGCTCAGAGGGATGACCAGAGCCGTGAGGTCCTTTCTTGAGTTGTTGCTACCCTTGACCCTTCACTTCTTCCATTTCTCTCTGGTGTGAACTTTGGCCTAACCTTTCACACACACCAACTCCTGTTAGAACAGAGAGCAGTAAACCTTCCCTCTGGTGCATGGAGTTTTCAGCTAGAAAGTCCTTCGGAAGTGGGCACTTTGCATCACAGGGACCAAGAAGTGATAGTTGGGTTCTCTCACGGGCCAGAGGCTGCCTGTCTTCCAGTGGTAGCAGCTTCTGAGCTCCTTCATCTCAGGACTCTTCCACTCTGAAGTCTTGAGACATTCAAGGAGCTTTGGCCGATAGACAGTTTATCCCTATTACTACTTACCCATTGGAAAGTTAAAACAAGACATTGGAAGCTCAATTTAGAAAGAGTATTAAACTTCCTACCCATTTTAAGAGATAAATAACTATAAAAACAAAGCAGCAGCATAATAGTGCTGTATACTTTTGCAGATACATTTACTACTTGGTCTGTAGAAGTCTGCCTGGTTTAATGTCTACCTCTGTATGGAATCTGCTGTGAGAAGCTCTTCTGGCTGAACTATAATGTATGGTGCATGAAGAAAAAGGTCGTTGGAAAGGGAAGAGTATTTGAAGTTTTTAAAAATTACATTGCCTGTGGATGTTATTTTGCTATGCTCCACTCAAAGTAGGGAACCCGTTTCTTACAGATTCGCTGCAGTGAGGAGGGTAAGACCATGCCTGCCAACTCCTCTTACTCTTGTAAGACCCTTTCCTCGGCCCTTCTTGCACATTGTACTGATTGATATTCCCACTGGCACATGGTTTTACAGTGCCGTACATGGGACACTTGAGTTAAGCAGCCTTCTGAATTTTGGTACATCACACAGTATTAAAAAGAAATCATGTGTTAATATCACTAACAAGGCTCATTTAGAAAGTGCTTTATTAGGAAACTGTCAAATTTATGATGTTATAAATTTTCGAACATTCAAACCTTTAATTAAAACCTTCTATTTCATCATTATCTAACAATGCAATGTTAGCTATTCCCTTCTCATGGAAAACGCCTCTTGTTCAAGAAAATGTCAGAGCTAAGGGTGTGTGCTTAGCATGTACAAGGCCCTGGGGGTTCATTCTCAACCTCCAAATCCTCCTACAAAAAAATAAACAGCAACAAACAAAAACCAAGAAAAAACTGCCAGATACCCAAGTTTTGAGTTAGCTATAGGGTTTCCATTGATCTTTTTTTTCTTTCCTCCAAAATAAAATTGGAATTCTGTGAGAAACAGGCAAGGTCCCTGTTGCAGTCAACTTTCTAGTTGCTGTGCAGAAAGAACCCCAAAAAATGTGGCTTGTGGAGGAATGGGTTTATTTGGCTTATGGACTTGAGGGGAGACTCCATCCTGGTAGGGAAAACGATGGCATGAGCAGAGGGGTGGACATCACCTCTGCCACAACACTGGAAATAGCGGCAGGAAGGTGTGCCAAACACTGGCAAGGGGAAGCTGGCTTATAACCCCCACAAGCCCGCCCCCAACAACACAGCTCTAGTGAGGTTCTAATTCCCGAACTGCCATCAGCTGAGGATTGATCACTGAGAACACATTCATTTGTTTGTGGGGAACACCTGGATCAAACCATGACAGTCCGCCCCTGGTCCCCATAAACTAATAATCATACGTGATGTAAATACAATGTGTTCAGCTCAACTCTTTAGTCCCCACAGCTTTCATTGAGCCATAATACCAAAAATAAATCCATAATGGCACAGAACATTCACACTGCAAGAAATTAGGCACAGCAAAAACATATTGAATCAATACAAGATTTAAAACAAGCAGGGCACCATCAATCTCTAACTCCCAAGTTCAATGATTCTAACCAATAACAAGTCTCTTGGAGATTTGATTCCGCCCCTCCAGCTCGGCTACTCACAGTCTGGGAAAACTTCATCCGGTGCTGGCAGCTCGCCTTGACACCCATCCATAGTCCTGGAATTCACTGGGTCTTCATTGCAACACACAGTTCATCCTCAGGGCTCCATCGGGCTCCATGCAGGCAACCTAGCATACCTGCTTCACATGCCGATGGCCATTTTTCAAAAACGAAACTGTGTTACAAATCCAATGACCCTCTCTTTTTGCATTTGTTATACTCCACAGAACCACGTGGGCTACCAATTTGTTAATGGGGGGGGGGGAGAACAGAGCATTCAGGCTCTTTACTTCAAAGAGTCTGCATTCTTCCTGTTGTTCCAATGCAGACCTGCTGACCCAATCTCAATGGTTGTCATCTCTCAAACAATTGCAGGTGAACAGGCAGCAGTTTCGACCCAAAGATCTTTCTTTCTGTGCAATCTCCATCGGCTCACACCAGTCCATCTTTACGTAAAACAACTCTGCACAGGTTCTCAGGACATAGGCAGGCAGAACGTGGCAAGCCTCTCATACAAACTGCTTCTGGCACAGTCCTGACCAAGTTCTTTCTCATCCTTGTAAGCCAAACCTCACAGTCCATAGTTATTACATTCAGGTCTTTTAACTCTGACCAGAATGGTCCATCACGCTGTACTTAGAGCACTGCAAGGCACCTCTTAGGATGAGGTTTCCAATCCATCCATATTCCTCCTGCAGATCAATTCCAAAATTCCAAAGCCACAGAACCAGGGTTCTAGCAGCAACAGATGACCCCACATCCTGGTACCAAGACTGTTTCGGTCAGCTTTCTAGTTGCTGCGCAGAAAGAACCCAAACAAAAGTGGCCTGTGGAAGAATGGGTTTATTTGGCTTACAGACTCGAGGAGAGACTCCATCCTGGCAGGGAAAATGATGGCATGAGCAGAGGGGTGGACATCACCTCTGCCACAGCACTGGAAATAGTGGCAGGAAGGTGTGCCAAACACTGGCAAGGGGAAGCTGGCTTATAACCCCCATAAGTCCGCCCCCAACAACACAGCTCTAGCGAGGTTCTAATTCCCGACTGCCATCAGCTGAGGATTGATCACTGAGAACACATTCATTTGTTTGTGGGGGCCACCTGGATCAAACCATGACAGTCCCCCTCAGAACTGAAACATCTGTCCATATATTTCCCTTCTTCCCCTCTCTTCCTCTTACCCCTCCCCTTTCCTTTTGTGACTTTGGATGGAAGAGTGCAGTAGTGGCCATTTTAACACAGTGCCTTCAGTCACTGGGAGCACTACCGCCTTGTATGCCTGGAATCCCACTGGCTTCGACAGTTGGATTTTGAACATCAGTGTAAATGTTAGTGTAGCAAGGAAGACAAGTGATATTTTAGTATTGCCATGAAAATAGTTTGACCTCCTGTGTGCCCTGAAAGTTTTCTTGGTGGCCCTTAGACCAGATGTTAAGCAACCCTCTCTCAGAGCTTTGGGGGCTAGGGGAAGAGCGGAAATTTTTAAAATTTATTGTAAAACCTTTTTATTATTTCTTTACAAGGGAAGGAGGGAGGGCAAGAACAAATTGCATCTGAACTCCAGATACATGTACCACTCTGTATCTGGCTTCTGTGGGTGTGGGGATAGAACCTGGGTCGCAAGTGCCCTTAGCCACTGAGACATCTCTCCATCCCCTCAAATTGAGTTTTAAGAACAAAATTCAAAACTAGCATATAATATAGCTACACACTTCTTTTACCTACCTAAATGTATATGTCTTTAAGGAGATAGATTAGATGTGTGGTTTGTTCATTTATTTATGAGGAAGAAGATCCGATGTTATCTTAAACTCCTGGTTATATTGGTAGGCTGAATTAGTTTTCAAGAAAATAGTTAAAAATTTTCTGGCATTTAAAATATTTTCTGGATAGAGTCATACTCCATTGTTAATTATTTTCCAAGCAAGTTTATTTGGAAGCATTTCCTGTCTGGAGTATATTTGATTAAGACAGAGAGCAGACACAGTTCTGTTTCTAGTGAAGTCCATTGATTAATGGTGCCATTTAAAATTATTGCCATTGTCTTTTAGAACGAACACTACAGAACTTTCATATTTTGATATTTATTTCTAAATATTAGATTGTTTAGAAATGCAGGTGTATTTGGAAGTTAGTTTCCAGGCTAGGGTTGTAGCTCAGTGTTAGATAATTTGCTTAATATCCACGAATCCTTTAGTAAAATCTCCAGCATAAAAAAATAAATAAATTCCCCAGGAAGTGAATCGAATCTCTAAAAATAGATGGTATCATGTACACCATTTTTCACTTAAACCTTTGGCACAGCACAAAGTGAATCTTGTGGACTATATGTTGACACCTTTGACTCCAGCTTGTATAATTAAAATTAGTATTTCTGGGAATGGCACTCTAGGCTCGTGTGCTTTCTGGATTCTGTAGGAGATGAGGAGCATGAGGTTATTATTCCCAAGTATCTACACATTAACTGCTGCATCTGCCAAGCTTGCAATGTACCAGGCTTTTAAGTGATTTTAGACTATTTTAGAAGTAGCAGAGATAACACTTACTGAAGGTTTATGATGTATCAATTTGCTTGATGTTTTAACATGTTTTGTCTATTAAATCAACCCTCAGTTTAGCCCTCTAGGTATTGGTGTTTCTCCTTTTAGGAGATAAGCTTTACAAGTGAGCTGAACTCACAGGTTCTGTCTTGATGGTTACATGTAAATGTTTACTAGTAGAACTACTTAGACATAAATCTCTTTAGTAATTTTTATTTGTTCATTTGTTCATTTGCTTATTATTTATTCAGTGCATGCATGTGCCAGGGCCTCTTACAACTGCAAATGAAAGTCACATACTTGTGCCACTTTTTATATATAGGGTATGTGGGTGGCTTGGAAATTGGACCTGGGCCAGCAGGCTTTCAGGTAAGTACCTGTAACTGCTGAACCACCTTTTTAGCCCCTTAGGCATGAATCTTTTCCTAATCCATGAAATTATTTATTATCAAAAATGACTTGAACATACATTGCTTATTATGCTATTTGAACATCAGATATTTCAGCCAGGTTAGATGCTTACTATGCAGTACCTTTAAAAGAAACAAACTGCAGCCTTGGATGTCCAACTTGAAGAAACAGTTACCATTAGGCAGCACTGGGCTTTGGTTCATTCATTGGTCTTTTTTGTTGCAAGTTTTCTCCCCTTTATGACATCCATAAAGCTCAGCTATTTTTCCTCTGTTAGCCTTTTGGTTTCATTCAAAAACATAAATGAGTTTTTATTGATAATACCATTTTATAACAAAAGAATGAAATTAGTGTATTTTGAAATGTAGGCACACTGTATTGTAAGAAAAGCCAAAATCTTGCTGAAAAGCCTTTTGTAGGTATACTCTTTAACGAACTGAAGCAACTGCTCAAAATCATTTACTTCTCCACCAGAAAATATTGGAAGTGTTTTGGCAGTATTTAAGAATATTAACACAGTACCTATGTATATATGTGTACACACACACACTATATTGAACAAGCATAATAGCTACTTGAGAGATCAAGGTAGGAGGGTGACAAGTTCAAGGTCTGTGTGGGTTGCAGAATGAGTTCAAGGCCAGCCTAGTTACCTTAGTGAGCCCTATGTCAAGTTGAAAGTAAGTAGAAAGAGGTAGGTCTGGGTGTTACTCAAGGTAGAGTACTTGTGTAGCAAGCACGAAGCCCTAGGGTTAGTCTCTAGTAACACAAAACTGCTTTATGTTTATGTGATCTCTTTCTAGCATTCTCCATTTTGCTCTTAGTGGGTGTGTTACCACTGTAAGAACATGACAGAGATTCTAAGAACCAGTTGAACCACTTAAATAATAAAGTTTATATTTTGTATTTCTATTAAGTCACCATCATCCATCTTCTTGCTTTTACATGTTCAATTACAAGTTCTGGTATCTGACACAGTCCTTTAGTTATTAATTAGCATGTGTCAAGCTAGTCCCTCAATGCGTTTTACAAACTAAGAACCTAGTAGTGAATCACAGAAGTTACTTTCTTTACTATAGGGAAGGTCTAATTATTATATTCTTCCATAAGCTAGGCATAGTGGCTTAGATTTCTATGATCCCAACTATGTAGGAGGTTGAGGCAGGCAATCACTGGATCCCATGATTTCAATACCCATCAAGGCAACATTGATATCATCCGAGAAAGAGAAAAAGAAAGAAAAGAAACTTCCCTGTTTAGTTGAAACCTGCCCATACATAACCTCAGCTTATGATTGTAAGATGAGTGTTCTCAGCCCGTTTCAGTATGGCAATGACAACAGTATTTTTAAAAGACCCTTCTCTAGGCATATTCTCTGTGCTGAACCTCTCGGCTTTTGCAGCCAAGTACCTATGGTTTTTCTGCCATATGTATTAATAATACATTGGGTATATCTAATGTATCTCTTGCTGTGGGTATAAACCGAGATTATATTAGGATTCTTAGAAATGGAGCTTGACTCATAAAAAACTTATTGGCTGGTTTAGCTGGATAGATAAACTCCACCACCTCCCCTTCCTCAAGACACTATCCTACAGTCTCCTCTCCCGATCCTGTCCAACACAAGATTTCTTCTGCTTACCTCTGAAATTTGAATTTTCCAGTTTTACCTGTCAAGTTACTTAAAGCCCCTAATATCCATGAATAAATTAGTCATTTTTTTATCATGACAGAACTATCAAGACCACCTTTGTTTTGAAGTTTAGATGGAATCACTTTTTTGTTTAACAACTATGTGTCAAGTTCTAGGGCTAAAGCATCACTGACAATATCAGGAATGAAATGCTAGTGGTTCATGACCTCAGCTAGCATATTCAGTTTATAATGCAGCATTTCCTGTTTTTGTTGAATAAACTGAAGGTAATTAGTTTATCGTTCTCACACAAGTGTATTAGTCACAAGAGGTAACTCATGTGGTATGTTAGTAGCAGAGAAAATACTCCGAAACATTGGGATGGTGCTTTTTAAAATGTAGTTCTAGGGACTGGCAAGGAGAAGAGGCATTGAGGTGGTTTCAGCCCGTATCCAAGGACTCTACTTTGAAACCTTGAACATTGCAAGGTTGAGGTCTGGCCTTTTCTTAAAATAGGTTCTGGGAAATGAAGTAAGCCTTATTTAATGTGCTATTAAAGTCTGCTCAGTTTTCAAACAAGAGCCCAGTATCAGGGCTCCTTAGTGACTTCCAGGCTTCTCTCCTCTGCCTCTCTGCCTGTCTCTGTGCATCTTTGAACCTTTTTCTTCTTCATACTTTGTATGTCTGGAGGCATATTTATTGTGGGATAGGTTGCCACAGGAATTTTCATGTATTGAAGAAACTACCTTAAAGCTAAGATACCTTCAGAGCATTTCTCTGACACCAAACAGTTTTGCTTAAGCCTGGATTTCTGGATTTCTGAAGCCTGCATTTAGGCTCAATTCGGATGTCAGGCAGCATGCTGATTTCTTTTATTATTTTTGTCTCATTTGAAAATTATTTTTAATAATGAAAGTATCATTACTAATGAATTACTGTTTTGTAGTTTTCCTCCACGACTGCTTCCAGTGGTTTTGTAGACTGATCTGAGGTTTGCTGAGAGATGGAATAAATGATGTGGAAGTGTAGGGTTGAGTTAAGATACCAAGGATGCATCAAGCTTGAACCTGTAATCCAGCTACGTGGAAGGCTGAGGCAAGAGAATCAAAAGCTTCAAGGCCACTGGGCAACTTACTGGACACTGCCTGAAAACAAAAACTAAAAAGAGGGTTGGGTATATAGCTCAGTGACAGATTCCAAATATTTTCTGTAATAGACATAGTAATTCAGAAACAAAAAAGAAGAGTCAACACATGAGTGTGTAAATACAAAGTGGTAAATATATCCATTGTGACACCACTCAGCCTTAAACATGGTGCGTTTATTTATTGTGACACTGCTCAACCTTAAATGTGGTGCATGTATCCATCGTGGCACTGTTCAGTCTTAAAAGGTTAAAAAAAAAAAGTCCAATATATGCTACAACATGGACAGAACTTACAGACATCAGGCTAAGTGCAATAATGAACACCAATAAACAAATGCTCTAAGCTGCTGTTTCTGGGTCCCTAGACTGGACAGACAGTGGAATAGTGGTTTATAGGGCTGGGAGGAGAGACTGAGGAGTTACCGATTAGTGAGTATGGAGTTTGAGTTTCAAAGACGCAAAAAGTTGTGGAGATGGGTGATGGTGATGATTGTTTAACAATGGGAATGTGCTTAAATGCTAGTGAACTATGTACTTAAAATGGTTTAAAAGATGAATTTTAATGTCACAGATCACAATAAGAAAAGTACAAGGCTCCACATTTTCCATGTAGCTCCATGCTGTCGCTGTCTGACCTTGTAGTGTGAAGACTTCCCACCCACTGTCCACTCTCTCTAATCAGAGAACCTGGAGATATAGTAAGGAAGTCACACATTGTCCAGCACCTATGCTTCTCAGAATCTACTGAGACTTAGCAGCCTGGCCCCATGCCTGCAGCAGCTCATACCTAGAGTTCAGTACTGGAATCTTAGTGCCCATACTATCTTGTACATTGAGACATCCTTGTGAGTTATAAATTGAGTTCAGTAATACACTATTATATATTTCCATGAACAAGAACAGGTCACCTGACCTAGAAGAAGCTGAAGCTTGGGTTATAGTTCTCTTCCTTCCTTAGCCACCTAGATTTAGTAAACAGCATGAAAGAAATCTAGGAGCCGGGCATGGTGGTGCACACCTTTAATCCCAGCACTTGGGAGGCAGAGGTAGAAGGATCACTGAGTGTCCAAGGCCACCCTGAGACGACATAGTGAATTCCAGATTAGCCAGGGCTACAGCAAGACACCCTACCTCAAAACTACGCCCCCCCAAAAAAATCTAGGAAAACAAAAACCCTTTCTGTTCTGTGTCAAGGAGGATAAAAGACTTTTAAATTCTCAGTAAAAATGTTCCAAAAAGTAACCATTACATATTTGGAGGACTAGTTAGTATAAAGATGTCCATGTTAACTTTATAGTATCTCATGCCGTATTCACTTTCTAATTACTGTGAACCTTCATCAGTATTATTAGTCATATTTAGGATTTATGTGGTTGATATTCTCATAGTTTGCAGTATGCTTTACAACTAATGTCCATCAAAATCCCAGATTTTGAGATGGGAAGACGTAAGACATTTGAAAGCGGACAGGAAGGAGGCTACTGGGTAGTTGGGAAAATGTTAAAAATATGTGGAGATCAGAGTAATAGGTAATACAAGAAGTCTAAGCAGGAGGATAGGTGGAAGGACCTAACATCACTATTAGAGAGGTATGAGGAGGGAGAAAGAAAGTGTAAGATTATAAAGTTGGTAATTTTTTAAAATGGGGTCTAGTTTTCAAATATTTTACCTCACAGAATAGTTATATATTGATTTCTTCCTTCTTATCCCAAAGGGAAAGTTACAGAAAATGAGGGAAACCCATGTGTAAAGAAATTTTTATAACTCTTGATTCCTAATATTTTATTGTCTGTCAAAAATAACATTTAATATGAACACACCAAACCCACCATCAGGCGCTAAGTCAGTGGACAATAAAGGGCAATTAATATTATTAGCGTCTCTTCTAAAGCCAGATTGGAACAAGAATCTGTCAAAAAGAAAAAAAATATGTGACAACTGATCTCTTCTCCCTCCCCTCTCTCCCTTTCTTCCTCTTTCCTAGTGATTGAACCTAAGGCAAGTATTCTATCATTGGGCTGACAGGGTCTACCCAAGGTGCCCAGGCAGGCCTTGAAATCTAAAAGATAAAATATGGTCTTGCCAGTGTTCATTCCCAGTCTGTAGAAATTTTTTTCCATCTATCCATCATCCACCAGATGATGAATTGAGTGACCACAATGTCCACTGCACTTGGTGGTCTATGTGGTCATGTCCACAGCAGGCATTTTGCCAGTCATCATGAGTATTCATGGGGAAGCAGGGTAACTGCTTAAATACTACCATGACAGAGCATCAGATTCCAGCTATAATACACGTGCCAAAGAAGAGATGAATGAACACCACTATAATCCAGGAATGCATTTCACCAGCGTGTTTTGGGTGGAGTGGGAGACAGGTAAAGGAAGAAGAAAGCCTCAGCAGAGAAAACAACACAAACAAAAGCCCTTTGCCCATCATGAACAGGAGAAGCCCAAGCAACCTGGAGTGCGGAGAATGAGTGTGAGCACAGTGTGAGAGTAGGAAGCGTGTAAGTCTTGCAGACTGTCATAGGGTGTTTGTACTTTATGTTGGCCACAATGGGAAGATACATTTTTTTTCGAGGTAGGGTCTCAGTGTAGCCCAGGATGACCAGAAATTCACTCTGTAGTGTCAGGGTGGCCTCAAACTCACAGTGATCCTCCTACCTCTGCCTTCTGAGTGCTGGGATTCCTGTAAAAGGGGCATGGTAGATTAAGGTGAAATGATCACATTCCAGGTTTTAGATCTCAGAACTGTGGCAAGCAGGCCAAGTGTATAGGGTTAGAATTGAATCTAAACTGGCTGCTGAGGAAACGTGATTTTGAAGATAAAAAAAAAAAGGTAGTTATTGGAGTGGATGATAGAGATGAGGAGAAATCCAAACGAGAATACCTAGGGAATTTAATGGTCAGACACAACAGTTGGAACATGGAGACAGGTACTAAGGATTACTTACATAAGTTTAAACTGTATTAGTAGGATCAAGGGGATCTTTCATAATGCATTAGCTGAAGCCAAAATAAGCCATTCCTGAGGTGGTGAAGTCTGGGAGGAGGCTAGGACTTGCCATAGTGAAGCATGGGGTCTAAGGGAGATAGCTGATTTGGTTTTGATTGAGTGATGAGTGAGACATAAGATATTTAAAAGCTCTTGGGGAATACCTCTGGTTAGGGGGGAAGGTGTTAAAAATATGTGGAGGCCAGAGACAACAGGTAACATAAAACGTCTAAGGAGATGGCAGGTAGAAGGCGCTCACACTACTATTGGCGAGAAGAGTTGCCTTCTCATACAAGGAGGGAGAAAGAATAGGATTGGCACAGTCTTAAGATGGACAAGAAGAAGCCCATTTAGGAAGTTCTGACAGTTCTAAAGCCCATTGTTACAGATGGGATTTTACCCACATTGTTGTCTATTCTGTATGTTGCTTAAAGATAGATCTGATGCTGAGAACCTGCTTGATGTTTCAGAGTTAAGTGTCTATTCCTTGCCACTATAAAGCAGTCCTTCAGGTAAACAAGTACACCTAGGTGAAATGTAAGCGTTCGTGGTAGAATATCATTTAATTTTAGCTCTACCTCTACAAGTTTAGTTTGTTTAAAAAAAATCCCAGGTGCATTATATTATTGGCAAGACTGTGTGTGTGTGTGTGTGTGTGTGTGTGTGTGTGTGTGTGTGTGAGAGAGAGAGAGAGAGAGAGAGAGAGAGAGAGAGAGAGAGAGAGAGAGAGAGAGAGAGATCATACCTAAATTCACACAAAGCTTGCTCAGTGTGCATTTTGAAAAATTTGGGTAGATCCTAGTTTTACTAGAGTACAATGATACTTGAGGGTGGGGTAGAGGTCAGAATGTGTCCTTTCTACCCACTTTAGTGAAAAAACAGTTCAAAGCTCTTCAAGTAAGTCCTTGATTCGTTTTCCCACCCTGTCTTCACTGATATTATTTGGAGTCAGCAATCAATGGATTCCATTCCTCTGAGACTTGCTTAACCTCCAGCTGCTGACAAAATCCAGGCAAGAGTTTATGACTTTCTGTGAATTGTCCGTCGCTACCTTAATGAGTGAAATGGTTAAGGAGAGAGGGCGAGCCTTAAGGAGTGTGTGTACCGTTAGAGCTGAGTATTTCAGTGTATAGAGGGAGAGGGAGGGTGAGAGAGAAACCCCTTACATCACTAGAGCTGCATCGAGTGTGAGCCTGGCAGGTTAGGAGACAGACTACAGTGTCTTGCTTTCTGCAGGAAACAGCAATGCCGTTTGTTTCCTAAGAGGGATTTTTTTATTTAAAAAGGAAGCTTTCTCTACTCAGGAAATGGCTTTCCTTGTGCGTTGCTATGCCAACTGCCTGCAGCCATGGTCCTCCAAAGTAAGCCCAATAATGTAATTATATTGGTGTCTTGCATTCAGGCTCATGATTTCTGAGATTGTGAGTGTGTGTGTGTGTGTGTGTGTGTGTGTGTGTGTGTGTGTGTGCGCACGCAAGTGCATGTGTGTGTCTGTCAGGGACTGGCTACCAAGCATGCTTGTGTTGAGTGTGAGGGATAGACATCGTTAAATTAAATGTCCATCAGTGTCCTACTGCTGAGATTAATTGTGCAAACTTGGTTAGTAGAGTGACCGCTGTCAGCAGCGCCAACAGCCAGGGAGGAGGTCCTGATTCACACGCTCTGCCCTGGATTTTTTCTCACCCCCCTCTTTCTTTTCTCTCTCTCTCTTTTTTTTTCTTGGTCGGAGGGGTCTGTGTGTGTGATTGCAAATGAAAAAGAGTATTAACAATGCTTGGCTGATTGCTGGAGACAGGCTCCGACACCACCCTGGCTAATATAGTTCTGTATTAAGCCTTTGGAGGGGAGTCTCTGTGCAGTCAGCCATTTTAGCTTTTTTTTTTTTTGGATCCTTTTCTTTTGCCGCTTGTCCTTCGGCCTCAGAAATGATCTTGTTCTCTCAGCAGATTGAAGGCTGGGCAGGGTTCTCTGGGGCTCCTCACAGTCTCAGAGGGTTAGAGTTTCAGTGTGATAAAGATGGAACCGGCCCCGTTGTTCGGATTCCTTTTCTGCCTACAAGTGTGAAGGGTTTGTAAGCTCACCAGTAGTGACACTTTAAGCTGCAGCCTGGTTTTCCCCTCCCTCCTTCCCTCCCTCCTTTTCTTTAATTTCATGCTGTAGAGGGTGACTTGCCATCGTGAGAGATTGGTACACGATGTGTAAACTCAGCTCACCATATGTTTCTTCATTATGAAACCGCTGGCAGTGCCCGCTAGCCATGGAGTTCTGGGCCAGCAGGAGAAGCACTCCGTAAGTACCCCAGGCGCCCGCCTGGCCCCGGGAGGGAGCCAGCAGGCCGCTCTGGAGATGGGCATTGCTGGGTCCCCAGGGAAAGCCTTGTTTCACAGGGCGGAGGAGGGAGGGTGAGTGACAGCAGGGTTGGCTTGCCTATTTTGCTTTGATTTCCAAAAATCTCATGTAGGATCATTGATTCATTTAGAGATGGACTGTTAGCAGCGAGAAATAATGCATGGCTGAAATTTACCTCCAGAAAATACTACTTGACAGTTAGATCTAACTGAATACCTGGGCAGCTCTAAAACCTGTGTCTGTGACTGAAATTAGTGAGAAATCATGGGGATCATTGCCACAGAATCTGGTGAGGCGTGCACATGAAGGTGGAGGAATGGGAGGGGAAGGAGCAAGCAAGGGAGGGGCTTCGGCTATTGATCTGGCGATGAAACCATCTGTGGCATTCTTCTGACTTATTAGCATTTGTTAATCGGTGATGAAAGCACGCAATATTGTTTTAATGCTACAGAAAAAAATGACTGCTTCTTTCTAATTGATCCCATGAGTCAGCGCTGTGATTGTCTTGCTGAAATCCCACGGGCAGCCACTGCTGTTTGTGAGACAGTGCTCTGTGCCCAACTCCAGGTCACAGCCTCCTGTTCCAGGAATATGTGAGCTCCCGTGGTGCACTTTTGTGGCACCATTTCGCAAGTGTTCTGCTATTGTGCCAGCACATGACATTGATATATACGTCAAAAATGAAAATGCACCAATTGAAGCAGCTCATATAAGATAGTCTTAAGTATTACAGTCTTCTTACATAGCTTAAAGCTAATAGTTTGGCACATTAGGGTGTAGGAATTTTCTTGTGTATTTCATATTTTTTTTAAAAGGTAAGATGTCAGATTCAGAAATGCAGAAATGGATGGAAGCCACAGAGGCCTTGAAAAGTTATAGGTAGGAGTCATAAATTTAGATAATTTCAATGCTTGGGTGTCTTGAGTATTACCTGTTTTGTCCATCACTGCGAAGAGCACTGCTGAGAAGTACAAGAGAGTTACTCAGGTGCTGTTGGTGATGAGTTGGGATTCTGTGGTAGCCCCACCCCATCCCAGCGGGTCTTGTCCAGGCTTCCCTAATTCCACCACTTCAGGTCAGATCCAAAAAGACCAGTCTCAGCCCTGATTTCACTAGGACGAAAGATTGTCATCAAAAGTTCTGTCTAAGTTTGTTTTTAGTAGCAGGTCTTTGGAATTCAGCTCCTCCAAGGTCATGACTTTTCCAGATACTAGAGCATGTGTAAGAGACCTCAGGAAGAAAACTTAAGCCACCTGAATTACTAGTAATTAAAATTTAACAAGACAATGACTAAAGCTGTTACTGGTAGAGGGAGGGAAAATATTACTAGTTTTGTGAAAATGAGCCACTGGAACAGATACCACCAAAGCCCACTCCATCACTGGCGAGCCTGGCAGCTTATTCCGAAAGCATGCTTGTTTCATGGGGAGCCATACTGAGAGCTGAAACACAAGATTCTCACCCCTGCAAATTGTGATCCCAACCATGGGTGAGCTGGACTTGGCTGCTTAGAATGTTACAGAGGGAGTCAGGGAATGGAGAATGATTCCAGCTCTCACGTAACGGTGACCTCAGTCAATGGTGGGTGACTAAAAGTGATTGAGAAATCTCTTCACTCCAGTGACTCTGTAGGAATCATGTCACAGCTAACTTCAGGCCAGTCAGGGTCACTAATTTCCCAAGTAATTCTGGTTTTGCTTCTCCTCAAAGTTGATAGCTTTTAAAAAATATTTTTAATATATTATTGATTTGCCAAGAGGGAGGGAGAGAGGGAGGGAGGGAGGGAGGGAGGCAGGGAGGGAGGGAGGGAGAGAAATGGGTTTCCCAGGGCCTTCCACCATTGCAGTGGAGATCCAGGCTTACCAGGCTTATGCAGCACTGTGTGAGCACTAGGGAATGGAACCCAGGCTGGCAGGGACTTTTTGCAAGCAAGTGCCTTTAACCATGGAGTCATTTCTTGAGGCCAAAATTTGTAGCTTGTTAAGTGACAGTAGGAGTATGTATGGTCTAAAAACCTAACACATTAAACTTGGGGAAGCTCCCCAACCCTGCAGAAGGGCACAAGTCGTGTGTTCCTTTACTGCCTTCATTCCTTTTCAGTTTTGCACTGTGAGCATCCCAGGTGCCATCATAGAGCAGGTGAACAGTCTGGACTGTTGATGTTCTCATTTAAGGGGACTGTGGGGTTAATGAAATCTCAGCTAACCCATTTTCCTCTTAAAACTTGTGAATATTATACATTTTTTCTCATTTTTCCTCCCTACCTTGACCCATCGACAATACTTAAATGAATCACAAAAATCCATCATCTCTGAACCTTGTCATTATTTTCATGTAAATCTTTTCAGGTGGCACTTGGAAGAGTGTTGTCTTTTTATGAATAAAGAAATCTTGTGAGTTTTCAAAAATGAAGACATTGCTCATATTTCAGAAATGTGTCACACATCTGTATTTTCCAGAAAAGTCCTGTGAACCACCAGTTATATAAAAACAAATCAGTATTGTATGCAAAAAAAAATTAAAGATTCTCTAAACTGGGGAAGCTGTTAGGATGGCATTAAGCCTTTTTCTCAAGCTAGATGTGGTGGCTCTTATAATCCCAGACTGGCTAGGTGGGCCACAAGTTCAAGACCCTGTCTAAAAAAACCAATCACAAAGTCTTTGCTCAGTTCATCAACTTTTAAAAAATAGCTACAACTTGCAGTTAATTTTAACCTTCTAAATCCTTAAAATAGACTACAAGTAAGTGAACTTGATACTATCAAACTGGTAGTCTATTTTTCGGGATTTTAAAAATAGTTTTATAGGAATTATTGGTATTATACAACTGTGTAGTACACTTAGGCTAAGTCATACCTCACCGTGATTCAATCATAAGACAGGGTGGCTAGCATATATGGAGACTCACATCTGTGTATGTAGACAGGGCGGCTAGCAAATATGGAGACTCACATGTATGTGGAATAGTGTTGATCATCTATTGAGCATTTATATTATGTCAGGTACTATGTCATATGTCATTTGACTTTTTTTCTATAAAAAGCGCTCAAGAAAGCAATGTAATGAATGCCGTTTATTGGTCATCATTGGAGCCCAGGCTCTCAGGATTTCTCATCTCTTGTTTTTGCCCCAGCCCTGTGCCACTTTCTTCATATGGCCAGACTCGGTCTAAATTTGGTATGCTGCGTATGTAATTAGGGTAGCTTGTAATTAACTAGTGGACTGTAGAACTTGAAAAATGTTCACTTTCCCTCAGTGACTATTTTTTTCTTGGCATGTGTGACTGCCGTCACTCTAAATATAAGAGTAATATCCCAATCACTATGATTTTTAAAAACTGGGTGTTGCTTGGCTCATTCAATGTTGCATCTGTCCCTTTTGAAATGAATTCTCTTGAGGTGGAGTGGGATGGCCAGGAATCAGCATCCTTCCTCCCAGTTCTTCTCTGGCTGCTGTGTCTTGCCCCTTCCTTGTTCATTCCCAGTTTTTGCTGCTTAGCTCTTTAATACTGCCAATCCACCACTGGCGCATCTGTGGAGAGAGGACCAAGTATTTTTTTTTTCTTTTCTTTTTTATATTTTATTTTATTTTATTGAAGTGGGATCTTCCTCCAAAAGAGGAAAGGAAGGGAAGCTGTCCCTGAACTCCTGTACTGAATCAGTTCTCCTGCCTCAGCTTCCTGAGTAGCTGAGGTGTGCAGCACCACACTGGGTTTTATGTGGTTCTGGGAATCAAACCCAGGGCTCTGGGCATTCTGGATAAAGCCTTTACTAACTGAGCGACATCCTTCAGTGTTTGTTTTTTGAGACAGAGTCTCTGTATGTTACCCAGGCTGACTGAACTGCTATGGAGCTCAGACTGGCATCAGACTTGTGATCCTCCTGCCGCAGCCTCCCTAGTGCTGGGAAGACATTGCCATGTGAATTAGTCTTCACCACGAATGATGGAAGATCTCTTGAGGTTTTCTACATTCCTTATGGCCACTTAAGGCCCTTTAAGATCCAGTCTTTCTTTTGTTGATGCATTTTCCTCCCAGCTTTGCTTTTCCAAATTTAGAGCAAGCTTGTCTGATTACAAACATTCAAGGCTCCCTCCCTTCCTTCCCCTCCCCCTCCCCTCCCTTCCTTTACCCTCTCCCCCTCCCTCTCCTCCCTTCCCCTTCCCTATTTTTCTTTCCCTCTCTTCTCCTTCCATTTCCCTTTTTCTTTCCTGCTTTCCACTCCTCTTTGCTTCACGTTGACTTATTCCTTCTTTTTTCTATCTCTGTTATATCTCAGTAGTAACTCAGGAACACTTACTGTGTAATATTTCACTTTATTAATTCTTCTAATTGGTGCGTCAAAGTAGGTTTAGCCTTTACAGAGAGATGAGGAATTTCATCTTGGAGGAGTTCTTCCCTTTCTGCATATCATGTGTTGAGGACAGGCTTGGGATTTAAAGTGTTCTAACAGCTGTTGGAGGACAGAATTGAGACAG
Organism: Zapus hudsonius; assembly: GCA_004024765.1. Taxonomy (NCBI): domain Eukaryota; kingdom Metazoa; phylum Chordata; class Mammalia; order Rodentia; family Dipodidae; genus Zapus; species Zapus hudsonius. The sequence goes on from PVHP010001574.1 coordinate 21,381, forward strand.
CTCCTAAAGGCCCCCAGCAGCAGAGTTCCAGTGTACCAAAGATGATGAGGACTAGTAGAGTAATCCCCACTGGAACGTTCTATGCTAGAGAGATGTGGGTCAGGCTGGGTGCTGGGTTGCTGACAAATTAGGGGCTCTGGTCTGAATAGCAGGAATGCTGCTTTGTCCTAGACCACTCCATATCTGCTAACTAGACCAGATTTAAGAGAAGGTGGTTTGTTAAAAGTATTTATATTGAGAGAGAGAAAGGGAGAGGGAGCTATGGCCATGCCAGGGCCTCTTGCCACTGCATGCAAACAAACTCTAAATGCATGTGCCATCTGTGCATCTGGCTTTACATGGGTACTGGGGAATGGAACCCAGGCCTTGCAAACAAGAACCTTGAATTGCTGAGCCATCTCACCAGACCAGATCTTAATTTTTTTTAATTGCTTTTATCCTACCATAGCCATATGAACCTGTCTCTTAGCATTGGTTAGAGTGTCTCTTTAATAGAACTCAATTAATGTGTTTTCCTTTACAGTACAGAAATTAGCACCAACACTAATTATAGACACTAAGTTATGCCCCTTCTCAGGGGTTAAGACTCCACCTCTTCTTATCTGATCTCTGTTTTGTCTATTATGACATATACACTTCCTGAGATGAAATACACTTACCTCAGGGGCCGGTTTTCTTTGTACCTGTTCTCAGAGAGACGCCAGAGAAAGTGATAGCCTATTGTTTTACTCAAGGACAAGGTCATCTTACCTTGGTTTTGAGCCAAGAAACCCAGACAGCAAATAATAGATCCTTTTATCCCCTTTAGTGAAGAATCATACTCAGAAACTTGCTTAGGCATGACACGCCCCCTGTACATGTGTAACTCTGGAAAAGCTCCTCTTTGTTGGAGCATGTGGAAATCCTTGCTGTTGGTCAGAAGCTTGCTTCAGACCCCTGCCTGGAACATGGTTTAGTGGTGGTCCATGTTCAAGTACCTGGGATGCAATCTCTTGATGAATGAAGAAGAGAATGATCAAGATAGGCATTAGAAAGCCAGGCATGGTGGTACTCGGCTTTAATCCCAGCACCTGAAGTAGGAGGATTGCTGTGAGTTCAAGGCCAGCCCACAACTACATAGTGAATTCCAGGTCACCCTGGGCTAGAGCATGGCTCTACCCCAGGGCAGGGGGAAAAAATTATTAAAAGCTCTTTTTCTTAATGCTTTACCATTATCCATTATGTGATCACTGATCTTATTTTTCTCCCTACTTTTTTAAACGTGTGTGTGTGTGTGTGTGTGTGTGTGTGTGTTTCTGTTTCTGTGTATGTGTGTACATGCCCACATACAGATCAGAGAAAAACATTGGGTGTCCTCTTATCACTCATCCATATATTTTTTTCTTTAGACAGTGTCTCAACCTGGGACCACTTTCCATGAGAAAGCTCAGTAATTTGCTGGTCTCTGCCTCCCACCAGTCCCATGGACTGGGGCTCCAGGCATACATGGCCATACCCAGCTGTTTACATGGAGTTGAACTTGGCAGTACCCAGTCCAAGAGGCCCTTACACTTAGGCAGCAAGTGCTCTTAACCACTGAGCCATCTCTCTAATCTCACTTCTCGTTTGTGTGTGTGTGTACTTGTTTGTGTTTGTGTGTGTCCAAGTGTATGTGTGGAGGTCAACTTTTGGGACAGTCTCCACCTGTCCATCTCATCTGAATGCTATGCTGGCCCAGGTTCTGGGAAATTCCTTGTATTCCCATCATCAGTGTGCTGGGATGATGCTGGGATGACAAACCCACCACAGCCTCCCACTTTCTCTGTAGGGTCTAGGGATTGAACTTGAATACTATGGCTTGAGTGGTGAGTGCTTTACCCACTGAACCATTGCCCACCAGGCTCCATTTCTCATTTAAAATTTTTTTATTTATTTCAAGGAGAGAGAGAGAGAGAGAGAGAGAGAGAGAGAGAGAGAGAGAGAGAGAGAGAGAGAGAGAGAGAGAGGAGAGAGAGGAGAGAATGGGTATGCCAGGACCTCTAGCTACTGCGAAATAACTCCAGATGCATGCGCCACTTTGTGCATCTGTCTCTAGAGGTACTGGGAAATCGAACTTGGGTCATTAGGCTTTTCAGTCAAGAGCCTTAACTGCTGAACCATCTCTCCTGCCAATTTTTCATTTTTAATATCATATTCTACATCTTGGAAGTACTGATAAATAATTTGGAATAAATTAAAAGCTCTGGAAGTTGATAATAGAGGCATAACGATCCCTTAAATATTACCTACCATACTGTTAGTTCACTTTTGTTTTCAGGTCTGACCACAATCTTAGGTATTTTATTCTATTTAAGTACTCATTGAAGTTCTTCCAGGAGGTGGAGCTCAGTGGTGGAACACAAGCTTCGCACAGACAAAGCACTGTGTCATGTGTTACACGATTATTGTCACATATAGCAATCTTTGTAACTTTTTAAAAACCTTTCTGTTTAGATCAGATAACCATCTGTCATTATCCAGAATTTATTTGTATTGAGGTTTGGTTATGAAACCCCCCCCCCAGTTATGAACTTTTAAGAAAAGATGTTAAACATAAAACAAGTGTCAGATTATATGTCCATAAATGTAGCTGTGTGGATGTATGTATAAAAATGTGCATGTGTATTGTAAATGAGGACATGAGTTCAGATCCCACGCTCCCATGTAAAAATCCAGATGTGGTAGCATGCACCTGTAATCACAGTACAGGGGAGGCAGAGATGGGAGCGTCCCCAGGGCTGGTTTGCTGGTCTAGCCAGATCATAGAGCTCCAGTGTCTCAGATAGTAAGGGGGGGTGATTGAGGAGGACACCCATGTTATCCTTTGTCTTCCATGCACACATGTGCCCATGACACACGAGAGAGAGAGTCTTTAGAGACATGATGTATGCTTGTGGTTATTTCTATTTATAGGACTACAGGACTAAAATGCCAGTGCTTTTAATACTGGCTTATGTGTTATACAAAGTGGGTTAAAGAGAAGCGTGTCTTAAGTTTTAGAACGCAGATTACAAAGCTAAGGTGAAAATATATGATAATATAAATACACCCTTACTACACTATAGCATGTACAAGTAGGATGCAACATCACACTCAAAAAACATGATTTATTATATTGTGCAGGCAATCCTTGGGGTCTTCCCACTATCTTTCTTGTTGGCGCTAACATATGCATGCTCATCCTTTGCCCTCTCTGCCATTTACAATAGGCCTGTATGTAATGGTACCATATTCTGTCTGTCATATATATGATATACATGTAGCATCGTATTTGATCTCATAGTCTCAGTCATCTTGTTTCTCTCCTCTTAAGTCATATTGGGGATACTTTCCACGTGCTTCGGCTCATGCTGCTCCCTATGAACACACCCCTTCTACTTTACATTCAGTGTGCACTGTAGACTGTTTAAGAGACCTCTTGGACATATATCAGCCTTACATTTTATTGACTGACAAAGTGATAGTGTTAAAACTTTATAGTGCAGATTATATTCTTCTGTGTGAAAGCTATAGACGCATTGTTGGTTTGGTCTGATGGTACATTGAAGCACAACTCCCTCACTCTGGATGTGTCTGTATCCAGGCATCCGTAATCTCAGTTCTGATTTGGGGTAAAACATGCCCATCTAAGAATTAATGATTTGTTTTCTTATTGCTTCTTATTAGAGATTTTACAACAGGTTAAAGTGGGACACCTGATTATGGAATATTTAGTTGGACAACATTTCATTGTTTTCTAAAAGTGTCAGAACAACACATTGTACTTTTCATAATGTAGGAAGGCAATAAAACACGGCTATAGAAAAACCGTGCAATTGTGTTTTGATCCCTCTTTTAAAAAAGTAAAGTAAAACTGAATATTTTTCATCTTTGACATATTTTTCATACATGGAAGTGCTCTTTTAAGCAATTAAGAAATATTCAGAGTTAGTTTGGGAGTATTGAGTGGGGCCTGTCACATTATGGATATTGTAGGACTGAGAGTCTGTGTCCTTTGATAGCAGTGAAAAAGAGGACCTTGGGGTTTCTCTCAACCAAAACCAAGAATGAGCCTGTGGTCATTGGACTAGGGTAGCGAGGCTGGAGGAAGGGTGCCATTTGAGTGATGAGTACAATTTATACCCAAGATTCCCCATACTGAAATGTGAAGTAAGAACTGATTTGTTTCTATATGGCTAATCACTCTTATGCCCCCCCTTTTTAAAAGGGGGCATTTTGTTCATTTTATAAGCAGTTAAATATGAATTATAATGCTTCCTATTTCCTGGTGAAATTAGCATCACTTGTGAGAGCAGTCAGATTCAAACTCATTTCTTTCACCACAGGATTTGCCTCAATAAAATATAATTTAAAATTATTTTATTTAGAAGAGATAAAGCTTGAGAAGGTAAGTCAAATGAAACTACCTGTTGGTGGGGGTTCATGTTATGGTCATTTAGGTAGCAGGTCGGGCAGTGGCCGGTCCAGTGAGCTAATTGAAGAGAAAACATATGGCCACTATCTAGATGAATCCATTGTTAACTTGAGGTATAGATTCTTTAATTTTGTAAATGTTTTTGCATTGTACTATAGTATGCAATCTAATGATAGTTGTTTTTGATATTTTCCCCAAATATGTAAATACGTATTTAAGGACAAATAATGTAATAGATATTTCATAACTGTGATGAAGCTTCTGTCATAACCTTGACCAGTTTATAAGTTTTTCATATTAATACATAAAATTACTTTTATGTCTTAAAGAGAAACTTATGAATATCATTTAGTTTTAGAATTCTACCCCACATAAGGGAAAAATGTGGCATGATTTTAATAAAGCTTGCTATATTTATGCCACTGGGCTTTCTTGAAGGTTAGGCAAAAGTTTAAGATGGGAAGCGACTATTAAAGTGTCAAAGAAGAGAAGTGAAATTGCAGATATTCTAGCTAGAGAAGACCTTCTTTCTCCTTTCCTGCAAATATCATCACCTCCTAGAGCTGAGGTCTTCGAGCATGCTCAGTAGGCACGTTCCCAGATTCTTTCTTCTTTGTTGTCTTTTTATTTCCTTCTCCCCTTGAAAAAAACATGGATGACCTAATATGTCAGGAAGAAAGCATTGCCCTGTTGTCCAACCAGCTGGAAAACTGACAGTAACCCTAAAAGGAAGAGTTCATTTTCTCTAGGAAAAGACATACAAGTAACTTTAAATGTCCTACTCAGAACTAGGCTACTTAAGCTATTTTAATAGAACAGGAAGAACATAGATTAGATTATAAGTCTTACTCAATAGAATTGTCTTTATTGGTAACTGAATAAAATACAAAAGTCAGAGTGTAACCAGATGTGGCAGTGCATGCCTGTTATCCAGCACTCAGCAAGCTGAGGCAGAACAAGTTCAAAGGCAGCTTGGGCCACATGATAAAACCATCTCAATGAAACAAAAATTAACTTATTTGAGTACCTTAAATATAGGTCCAATCAGAAAAGAAGTCAATCTGTATTTTTATATAACACTTATTGCCTCCCACAAAGCCCTGAAATCCTTATGAAAATGAACTGTCATACAGAGGGAAGATTTCACTTTTATTACCATCCCGAGAAGTTTTGTTTTGTTTTGTTTGCTTTGAAATGAAACATTTCGCTTGTTCACTTTGGGAGAGGAGAATATTAATGGCACAACAGAGTTTGAATATTGTTAGTTTCCTTCAGAGTTCTATAAAAGAAGCTAAATAGATAAGAGCTAGAAAATGTCGCACCTGGTTGGAGAGTGTGTGATTTGAGTGCTGGAGAAATTGTGTCGCTCAGAAGGATGCATAGTGCCCAGTGGGAATATGACATTTAGTCTGAGTAGTATACAAGGAAGTGAGTCTGGAGACATGGCGAAGGTAAGGGATGGGAAGATAGAAGGCGTTAGCTGCAGCACTGAATGAAGGGTAGCCTGTGATGAAGAAAGGCTTACAAGGGGCTGAGGCTGAGGGAGCCCCATGGCAAGGCGGGTTGGTTAAAGGGTCAGATTGCAAAAGCCTATGAGTGTCAGGCCAAGGAGTCCTGGTGTTGTCACCTGTGGGTACATGGACTCATCAGAATCCATTAGCAGCCCAGCATCATGAAGTGAACCAAGCTACCACGATGGCATTCTAATGGTCATGAATAAGTTGTGTTTTTTTAAGATGACTAGCAGCTGCACCATCTCTACTGATCTGGGCATATATATCATTTCTCACTTCTATTTGAGCACATGGAAGGATCAAGAATTTCTTGACATTATTGTCCTTAATTTTTTTGTTTTATATGTTTTAATTAAAAATGCCCTCTTATCAAATCTATGATCCCATTTATTGATTCTTCTTACCAGTAGTATTTTATTTTTGTTACTTGTAAAGTGGTTCCATATTTCAAAGATATTAAAGTGAAAAACCAAAAAATAAATAAATAAAAATAAAGCCGGGCTTGGTGGCGCATGCCTTTAATCCCAGCACTCGGGAGGCAGAGGTAGGAGGATCGCCATGAGTTCAAGGCCACTCTGAGGCTACATAGTGAATTCCAGGTCAGCCCGGGCTAGAGCAAGACCCTACCTCAAAAAACAAAACAATAGTAATAAATAAAAAATGAAAATGAAACAGATTTAGAGCCAATCAAGTGTAGTATTCACCGATGATATAATAATCGTAGGTTTAGTTTAATTACATTTGCATTCAATAATAGTAGTGTGTTATAGAAGAGCCTTTGTGGCTTAAAACAGGGTCACTCATGGTTACTAGATTGTAAATAGGGTTTCCCCTGTCTTCCCACACGATGCTTGTCCTGTGTAGAATCAACAAGATGGAGTATGTTGAGTATGCTGGGACCCACGGATGAATGTCGGTGGAGTTTGAGATTGTGAGCAACACATCAGTCTGAAGAACCCCAAGAGAAAGCTAGACATTGTGACACAGGCCTGTAACCCCACACATGGGAAGTTGAGGCAGTAGGGTCATGGGTTTCAGGTTAGCCTGGACCACAGTGAGTGGACTATGCCTCCCCAAGGAAAAGTTTCCAACACAACAAATACAGAAGCCCGACATGAAATGAGTTGATAAATCCTACTTTCGTGTTGGTTTAAGCATTGTCCTCCTGTAATTTCTGTGATGCTGTCATTCTTCCCCAGAGGAACTTGGATGCAGAAGTACATGGAAATAACTGCAGGATCCCCCAGGAGCCCCAAGAACTCAGCTGGGGACAGGGGGGGGGACCATGTCCTCGTAACCCACATGTAAAAATAACTCATTTAGAAACTATTGTGTATATATATATGCACCAGCAAACGCTGCTTTCTGGCCAGGTACAGTGTTTGTGAAGAAAGTTATGTGGAGGGAAGGATTAGTGTCTGTTGAGAGGAGGGGAGCTCTGGAGCCTGAAATGTGGGCTGATAACTGGCTTGTTTTCACCGGGTGCTCACAGCGTGAGCCTGGCTCAGAATCTTTGTAAAGTGGAGATCACAGGGTTATGTGAAGCTTGAGGTAAAACCCAAAGTGTGGCTTATGGTAAGTGTAGATCTGTGTTAATTTGGGTATCTTTAATCTTCCATTATGCACAGGTAATGAAGTTAAGTCTGTCACACAAGAGGGTCAGAGACAGGACATTATATGTGTACCTTTTGTGTAGGTGTTGTGTCCCTAAGTGCATTTGTTCCCACAAACCACCTACAGTTGAATAAGTCACAGACAACCTTGTGTTCACTAGCTCAGTGTTAGAATAAAAAGGTCATAGTCACACTGTCACTAGCTACAATTAAAGGCTCCCTGTGTTCTCAAATCTTATTTTCTCATTTAAGCTTCACAACAATGCACATTTTCTGTGCACTTATACTTAAAACATTTAATTTTCCCAAGTTCACAGCAAATACAAGCAGGCGTGTTTGCATTTGCACACACATACACACATCTTCACACACCAGCATGCAGCCATCCATACACAAGTGTGTTCTGGAAAGTTGCATGATGTACCTGTACGCTTTGCTTTAGGTACCTGATCACAAGCATGGACAATCCTGAGTGCTTCTCTTCAGAGTCTTTAAGAACTCATTATCAGCTGGTTCTCTTGAGCGTTGGTTTCAGAGGAATCTGATATGTGTGATGTGGTAGCTATATCCAGAGAACTCTTTTAACCCTCCACATGCAGGTTTTCTCCCATTGATTCTTTCAGGAGGTTACCAGGATTAGCTGAGGTTTTCCCCACACAGGGCTCTCCAGTAGTCTTACATTATCCTGGCTTAGTCTTGACCTTAGAAAAGAATGAGCCCTGGTGTGACTTAGTACACAGGTGATACAGTTACTCTTCTAATTGTTTCATTGGATAAGTCATTTGTAGGCAGATACGAGGTTACTGAGCCAGTTCAGCCACATGCCTGGCAATAACTAGATAATTAGGTTCATCTTGGTTATACATTCCTTTAACCCCCATCAATTGTAATACATATTCTCTGGAATGTGAAATTTAGTCATTCCGTTTAGAAAACTATTGAAGTGTATTTTCAGCTGGCTGTAGCGAGGGATCTGGAATCTGATGATGGTGTTCCATCTTGCCCTGTCTTGACAGTGCTAATGGTGCTGGGCTCAGCCCATTTTCTGTGAAGAGGATAAAGCAGGGTGGTGGTGGGCAGTACCATCCTTCAAAGATATTATATCAGGTATTGGCTTTATAAATAAAAATATTCTCTCCTTGAAATGTCACCCAAAGCTGTCATGAAAAAAGATGTTGCCTCTGCTGTAGCTTGTATATGACTTGTCTTCTGAAAGGCTCATGTGTTGAAGTTGTGGTCCTCAGCTGCTGGCCCTTTGAAGAGGTGATTGGATCCTCAGGGCCTTGACTCCATCAGTGGATGAATCCCTTGAGTTCATGTCTGAATGAACTCACCAGTCCATTCATAGAGCTCATGGACTATGAGAGGTGGGGGTGTAATGGGAGGAAGTGGGTCACTGGAGCTGCCTTGCAAGGGTCTGTCTTGTCCCTGGGCACTTCCTCAGTCTCTGTGCTTCTTGTTGCCATGAGCAGAGCAGAGCAGTGGTGTTCCTCAGTGGCGATGCCCCGCCTCACCACACCCACACCCAGAATAACCTCAGAAACCGTGAGCCAAAAGAATTCCTTGCTCACTTAAGAGGTTTTCTCTGATGCTTTGTCGTAGTGATGAGGAATGTGCACACCTCCAGCTGAATTTGAAGTGTTACCTGCACCTGAGAGCCAATGGGCTATGGGCTGCCAGCTGCATCAGGGAACATCAGTTTACCAAGCTTCATCAGCAGTGCTGTGTCATTCCCAAGCACAGACATGGGGTGCTCGAAGCAAGGTCTTCTTGTCCTTTTGTACATGTGGACCTCTCCACATGGTAGCATGAGGAAACCATCCCAATTAATGGTTTCAGGTTTTTTTTTGGTTTGTTTGTTTATTGGTTGGCTTTTTTGTGTTTAATAATATAGTAAAGTGCACATAAAATTTTATTTCAGGGATGGGAGGTGGCTCAGTGGGTAAAATGCAACCTGGATGTAACCCTTAGCAGTAATTCCCCCCCCCACACACACACACATACAACCTGGATGTAATCCTTAGCAGTACCCACCCCACATACACACACATACAACCTGGATGTAACCTTAGCAGTAACCCCACACACATACCTACAACCTAGATGTAACCCTTAGCAGTAACCCCCCCCACACACACACACACTCATACAACCTGGATGTAACACCTAGCAGTAACCCCCCCACACACACACACACACATAACCTTTTTGGATTTCTTGTTTAGATGTTGACTAGCTATAGGCAAGTAATTTAATTTCTTGAAGTTTCTGACTTTTTTTAACATGAAAAATAGATTTGCATGTAATAATCATCTGACTTGCAACAGCATTTTGAAAATCATTAAAGAGGGTATGTTTTTAGCTGCTTGTTGCACACTGTAAAGCCCTATGTGAGTCCCAGTTGTCTGTTTAGACCATAATGTTGTCCAGTCCTTCAAATGTGGGCTGGACTCCCACCTCTTTATAGGCATTGACACCAGCTGAACACTTTCTCCTTCCTGTGACAGGCTTTCAGTGATACATCTTTCACAAACTGCTTGTGAGGATTACATGTGTGTCATGCACAGTGTTGTTCAGATGGGGATTACATACAAACCATGGGCCTGCACACAGTGTTGTTCATGAATTATGAATTATTTTGTCAGCTAGAAATTTTTCCTTTTTTTGGGGGGGGGGATAGGGCCTCACTCTAGCCCATGATGACCTAAAACTCACTCTGTAGCCCAGGCTTGCCTTGAATTCATGGTACCGGGATTAAAGTATAAGTCCCACGCTCAGCTCTTTTCCTAATTTTATTTATTTATTTTTTTAATGTCAAGTTAGCCTCCCTGACCGCCCCATCCTTCCTTTGTTTTGGTTTGTGTTTTTTTTTTTTTTTTTTTGGATAGTCTTACCCTCTGTGTGACCCATCCCAGCCTGGAACTCACTGTGTAGAACAAGCTGGCATTGAACTTGAAGCAATTCTCCTGCCTCAGCCACCTTGAGTGCTAGAATTATAAGTATGGGCTACCACTAGCCTGGAGAAGAGACTTAATTTTTTCTGTTTGAATTTGAGTTATAGGATAAGGTTCTTTATTAGGTATCTTAGATCAGTTATGATTTGCTTCTAAGATCATTCATTGCTTTTTGCAAATTGGAACTGGTTGCAAAATAGCTCATAAAAAGATCATGGTTGGTATGACAAAAAAATTCTTGCTAATTTTCCCCTAAGTACTTGTGCATTTTCCTCACTTATTAAATGATTTTGTGCAAGTCGCTCTGCTTAGTAAGACCTGCCTTTGTAGTCGCTTGGTGTGTGTGTTTGCAAGGAGGTATTTTTAGATGGTTTAGCTGAGCAGCAATTTGACGTCTTTGGAGGCGACATCAGTTCATTATGTGGGTACAGTTCTATGCTTTCAGGTTTATATACCACATCGTATAATTTAAACATTTCTTCTTGCCTTTTATAACGAAAGAGACTGTATCATGGTATGTATTCCATTTCTTTCTAAGGCTGGGTGACTGGTTAGCCTTTGCTGAGAGAAATGATCTCAGTAGGAATGTCTTTATTTGCTCTCCATATAGATGATAGCAGCATAGAATCCAGAGTCACATTAAATATGCCGTTTTGCATTATGCTAGACAGTGTTTGCTCCTCTGATGTGATTTGGGGCTCTAACATAGTTATTATGGGGTTCCGAAGTGCTGTTTTCTTTGGAGAAGGAAAAATGTAAAGGGCAGGATGTGGGAGTTGTATACTTCTTGACTGCATATTGCATTATCTTTAAAAAAAAGGAAGAAGAAGAAGAAAAGCCTTTAGCTTTGTGCAGCATATTGATGCCCAGCATGTAGGAGCACATGGCTGTTTGCTTTCTTGTTCTAAACACGGTGCTTATGTGAAGTTATGACGATGTGGTCTGTCTTGTTTTTCTCATCCCATTCAAACATTAGGAGGGAATCTTAAGTATATTGATGCTTGTTTGTGACACTTGTCCTCAGAAAAGGACAGCTCATAAGTACAGACTTTGTTTTGTCCTGACTTTACTATATCTAATTTTGGAAACTCTTCAAAAAAAGTGTAAAAATTTAAATTACTTTTAAATAAATGTTCTTTATTCATTTTTAAAAATTTAAAGACTTCCTAATGCATGTCAAATTATGAGAGCTCAAGTGAAAACTTTGGTTATGTTGTCTGCATTCCGGGAAGCATCCAGGACTTTAATGCTACAAATAAATTTTAATTTAGTAGTTTGATATGTGAATTATCTGAAATTTCAGTGATATGTAAACAGTGGAATTTTCATATTTTATCTTATAAACACAAGGCATTGTCATAGAGCAATAAATGAATTACTTAAAAAACACTTTTCAAAAGAAAATTCCCGTGGAGCCAGGTTAATATGGGTGTCTGTCTAAAAGTGTGGAGGAGGTCCTTTCATTCTTCACGGAGGAAGACAAAGTTTTCTGTATGTGATATAGACAGATACCATCTATAGATATGGAAGGATCGGGAGAGAATGAACACCAGAAAGAGGAAATACTAAAGCCATGGCATTTTTAAAAACCCTTGCTTGTTCTTAAAAATTAGTGTTCTTATGTAACTGCTTAAGAATTCAGCTGAAGCCTGATATTAAATGAGTCAGATTCCTCGCGTCTTCATGATGCTTCTTCACTGTGAAATTCAGTGCTTGCCAGATTTCTAAGCCATGACTTCATCCTCCGCCCCCCACCCCACCCCAAATTTGCATGCAGTACAAACTGAGAATCTATGTCAGGAAAGGAAGTGAAGCTAAAGCCCTCATGTGTCTGAGTGGCCTGTCTGACTTCAGGTTGTACCGTGAGGAAGTCATTGGAGTTCAATGTCAGAAAACTAACCCACTTCTGACTGAAGTTTCTTTATCACAAAGTAGCCCCAAAGCTCTAACATGGAGATTCTAGCTTCCTTGGCTCCTTCTCTAGATTCCCCTTCACTCCCTTCAGAGCATCAGTCCTTCTCTTCTAGATGCTTGTAGACACCGGGACCGTGCCACACCTGCATCTTCAGCCTAGTAGAAAGGCACTGTACGGCCCCTCCCACCCTCTGGCTGCTGCCTCAGCCTGCCTCACGGGGAGAAGCTTACATAAGCACATGCTTACACGTAGCCCCAAGTAACCCTTCAGGATGGGGAAAATGAACATCTGGAAAAAAAGAAAAGGAAAAAGGAAATAAGGGACTTAGTGACTCCAGCCACATGGAGCAGTCATGTTGGCAGTGGTAAGGATGTTGTACACACGTAACCTTGCCATTTTCACAGGGGTCTGTGAAAGTGTCCTGGGAAACTCTCGGTCTTCATTCATCCCTCTTTTTCTAAATGAAATGTGACTTACGTTTTTGAGGCTTTTCCATTCTCTTCAGATTATCTATCTCATAGGTCTGTGCTATTAACTGGAATATATACAACTCCTAGAAGTTGCCTAATTTATTACCTTTCCCCTCATTTCACCATGTAAGTCAATTGATCATCATGCAATTCAAAATATCTTTCCGTAAATAACTCTTTTTGCATTCACTAGAGACTTTCTCCACCTGTGTGACTTCTCATTTTTGCTCGTTTTTCCACAGTTAGTAGAAACCAGCAGGACAGGCTTTGTTTTGTAGAGCGTAGATCTGATTTAGATTTTCTTGGTCTCCTAATCTTTCCTTGAATGTGATGTAGCAGTTCTGTCTCAGGAGGTTTGTTAATCCTTTTGGTAAAACTGAAAACCTTAAAGAACAGGACTTATTTGCAAAGGCACAGAAATTTCAGTGATAAACATTCAGCTGAGTTCATATTTCGCTCAACTTTTAATGAGTTTCTTTTTTTTTAAATTTTTTTATTGTCCATAATGAGTTACAACATTTAGTGGGCAAACAATGAGTTGTTATCCCCAATTCCTCACTGCCCTCCCCTCCCCCCTCAACTGGATAACCTCCTCCATGGGCCGTCTGGATCAGTCCTTGTGACAGAGGACCATGGATAGACTAGGAATCAGCCAGGTTCTCCTGTCCGAATGAGTTTCTCTATTATGAGAAGACAGTAAATATTTCCCAGTTCTTTTTAAAGTTCTCTGAGCAGAAGCCTAGGTGTTTAAGGAGATTTGACTTTAACTCGATATCATACCTGGACTAGAATCTACACTGCACACCAAACTGAATTAGGCCTGGCTTGCTCTTCTCTCCTGGTCTTTGATCTCCTTGTCGCCAGAATTTTAGGGCAGAAGCCTGCCTCCGATAATCCCAGAAGGCTGGGGTCACCCTCCTGTCCTAGTGTGCCAATTCAAGAGGCACATAATAGTGGACAACAGAAAGAGGAGATAAAACCTCTGCATTGGGAAAGGAGTGGGTAAAGGGTCCAGTGATCCTAGTTTATTTTGGGGTACTGGCACGAGCTCTAAGTGTAAGTGGAGGAAGAATTGTAGCAGGGGGAAAAAAGGTCATCATGACCAAACAGTCTCAGTTCTGGATCTTAAGGTTGTCTGAAGATGTTGTCTGTGATCACTTGAGAGGAGCATTCTGATTCTCATGTCATCTGCTCCAAGGTGCAGCCTTGCCTTCACGCTCAGTGGTCCTCACTCGGGAGGGGAGGGTCCTGTCCTGGGAGGCTGTGCTGGTCTTGGAAGCCAAGGTGACTGCCGTACTAGGACTATGACTAACCTCTGTGTTTCAGCCTTACAGGGAGATGAGGTATGTTAGGTAGACAGACACCCCTTGAATTATTAACAAGTCCTGTGGAAAGTAAAGAAGTTTGACCCAGAGGAAAGGAGACAGGCATGACAGAGGAGGCAGGTTAGCGAGAGTGGGACCCCTGCCTTTAGAGCTATCCCTCTCCCTCGTCAGGGAACCATGAAGGAAAATCTATTACATTTCTTGGATTTTTTTTTTTTTTTTTTTGGTTTTTCAAGGTAGAGTCTCGCTCTAGCCCAGGCTGACCTGGAATTCACTATGTAGTCTCAGGGTGGCCTTGAACTCACAGCAATCCTCCTACCTCTGCCTCCCAAGTGCTGGGATTAAAGGTGTGCACCACCACACCCGGCTCTGAGTGTTTTTATGACTGATCTTAAGGAGTAGTGCACCATTACATTCGGTCAGTTGTTTGTCAACCCTCCAGATAACCAAAAGAGCAGAATGACACATCAAGCCCTTAGAAACATGTAAATTTAAGTGACTTATCCTTTGAAAGAAATCTTAAAATGAACGCCTTTATCACTGAAGAAAAAGGAAAATACTGAAACATTAAGTACATAAAATTGATGTCTAGCATTTCTGTTGGTAACTTAAGGGTAACCTTAGTTCCTCTTTGCTGTAGGAGTAGCATGTCTGGTGGCAGAGAATGAAATCTAGACACGAGTCACTAGAGGCAGGATCTGAGTTATCTTTTTTTAAGATGAAGGCAGGTGTATTTGGGAAAGTGTATATAACCTGTATCGATATGTATGATGGTGAGGAAGGGCGTGTGTGGCAGACTCACCAGCCATTGCTTACAGTGGACACAGCTTCACAGCTGAGTCAAGTATACTGGTCTGTGTTAGCTGTCTCATGAAACACGTGGTAATAAACATCTGGTAGAACCATGTTTCAAGTTTCTTATCACAAAAGTAAAACATTCACAAAAATTTTAGCATTTATGTATAAGCAATAGAATTATAATTGTCCATAATCCTATTTTTCAAATATGGCCACTGTTAACATTTTCTCTACACCCTTCCATATCTTTTACTTTGGATACATGTGTGCTTAATGTATAAAAGTTGTTTTATGCTACAATGAAGTAAAGAAAATTTCATTGACATACATTTTGTACACATTTATGGGTGATACATGTGAGCAGTGTGCAGTGACCAGATCTGGGTAATTGCATTTCTGTCTCTTCAAGCATTACTCTTATCTGTGTTGAGAACCTTCTGAGGCATCTTGTCTTTCTCTTATATTGTCAGTGACTGCAGACTATAGTCACCACAGTGCTTTAAAACACCAGAACCAGTTCCTCCTTCACCTGACCCCTCCCTGGTACTCACTCTCCTTCTTAGCATTTGGGGACCACTCTTCCACCAGGTATTATAAACATGGTTAAAATTCTTACTGGGTCCCCTAGGAGGTCTCAGAGCCTGCCTGCCAGTGGCTTCTACCTTATTCAGACTAAAGCCACTGTCACCACAGTTTCCCTGCATGGTGTCAATACAGACTGCCCCTGCCCCCATCCCCTTGGCTTTTCCTAGCTGATCTAAAACAGCCTGGGCCACCTCTGCCCTGGGTGTTTGAAACCTTCCATATCCTTGGATTAGTGATGGGCCATGTTTCTCTCAGCTCTATGCAAAATATACTTTATAACAATGTTGTGCATACAACTTATGAAGACCTGACATGCTGACTGCCCCATGCATTCTTGCAGGGCTCCTTTCCTTCTGACATTCAGACCTTTTCCTCAGATGCCCATGGCTTCCTAACCTCCTTTACTGTTTCTTGGGTTACTGATATGTGACATAGTCTTATTTGTTTGTCTGTCTTCCCTCATACAAATGCTAAGATTGAGTATTGAGTATATCTATACTTTTTTCCTAGTGATAAAGTCAAATTTACTTAATTCCTATATATTTTTTAACTACCACACTTTATTTTAGATTTATTTATTTTCGTTTTTAAACTTACTTATTATTAATAATTAGATATATTCTATGAGCAATTCTTGTTATGGTACTCCTATTTCCCTCATCCCTGTCCCCAGCCTAGGGGCCTCCTCAGTGAGATTGCTGGAGTAGTCCATGGGATGGGGGTTATGAACTGTAGAAGGAGGAGCCAGTTTTTCTTCTTTGTGTGTTGGTGTTGAGGGGCGCAGTGTCTCTGGATATTCTCCCTACCATGACTCTTACAGTCTTTCCACCCCCTCTTCCGCTAAGTTTCCTGAGTCAGGGTGGGTGAGTATTAAGTCTACTTTACTGTTGAGATCTTGAGTCTCTGGATTTCTGCTTTGGACTGTGTTGGGCATCCTTGGTGTCTGTCTCCATTACCCTTTCCTAGGTTATCTGAGTTACTGTGGAGGGAGCTCTCTTGCTCATCTTTCCACTTCCTCAGAGGTTTCCTTTGTGCTCTATATGATAGATTAAGGTTGGTTCATCTCCTGCCTGGTTGTCAGCCATCATCTCATGTCCTGTTGGTTCTCACTGCCTTCTGGAAAAATACAAACAGAATCTCCAAGAGAGTGAGATCAGTATAGGTTAAATAAGACAAACATTGTTGATTAAGTGAGATTCTAATGGGCATAGCCTCTTTAGACCCCTGGTTAGTGGGAGTTTCCCCTTTGGAGTTGGGGTTCTTGGTCTCCATAAGAGTTTGCCTTGGATCCCTGTTCTAGCTAAGGGTTCCTTGCCACTGAGAGGATCTCTTAGTCAATCAGCAAGCCATTGATTACCCACCTGGATTAAGCACCACTATTGCCCAGATGAGCACTTCTGGTAGCATTGGTCAGTGTTTCATATCTATGGCCTCTGCTTTCTTTGAATATCATTGGCCAATTTTCCCTGGAAGCTCATGTAACAGCCTCCAGCACTACACATGTTACCATCTGGGAGCTGCTTACCTTTCTGGGTCCAGCAGGGTCTCTCTGTGTTGTGTGACAACACTCTGTGGCATCTTCAGCAATAGGGACTTACTTTTGGCCTGGGGTGGGTATTCAAGATCTCTCTGAACAACAGCTCGGTGTGGGAAGTAACCAATGACTGGGACAGGGAGTTACAGGCCAGAGCAACTTATCTTGGGGTTAGGCTTCCTCCCACCCTATTCAGGGCCCTTCTTACCAGATGATGCCCACAGCTTCCTTGAGAGCTTACTGTATGACAATAGGGATTTTATGGTATCAATTCATTGTTAGTTTAGATTAGTATATATGTATCCCCTTTGGTAATCCACCACATTAATAAACTTAACCACAAGACCCACATTGATCATTTCAATAGATGCAGAGAAGGCCTTCAACAAAATTCAACATCCCTTCATGATAAAACACTGGAGAGACTTGGCATAAAAGGCCTATACCTCAACATAATAAAGACCATATACAAAGCTCCTAAAGCCCAAATCATACTCAATGGGGAAAGACTCAAGGAGTTCCCACTAGAATCAGGAACAAGACAGGGGTGTCCACTCTCACCACTGCTCTTCAACATAGTGCTTGAAGTTTTAGCCCATGCAGTAAGAAAGGAGAAAGACATAAAAAGGGATACAAATTGGAAAGGAAGAAGTGAAACTATCCCTTTTTGCAGATGACATGACCCTGTACCAGACCTGAAGGACAGTACATTAAACTCCCGAAGGTGATAAATTCCTTCAGCAAAGCGGCAGGATACAAAACTAACATGCAGAAATTAGTAGCCCTCCTGTATGCAAATGACATACATACAGAAATCAGTGAGACTGTCCCATTTTCAATAGCTTAAAGAAAAATCAAATACCTTGAAATAACACTAACCAAAGATGTGAAAGAATTGTATAATGAAAACATAAAAATGCTCAAGGAAATTGAGGAGGATGTGAAAAGATGAAAAGATGGTCCATGCTCCTGAATAGGGAGAATTAATATTGTACAAGTGGAATTTCTTCTGGAAGCAATATACAGATTCAATGCAGTGTCAATCAAAATTCCAGCTTTGTTCTTTGCAGACATAGAAAAAGTAATCTCAAACTTCATTTGGAATGGCAAAAGGCTCATATCCAAAACTCTCCTTCGTAAAAAGAAGTTCCATGGAAGGTATCACCATACAGACCAATGGAACAGAATTGAAGACCCTGCTCTTAGTTGGAGTAACTACAGTTACTTGATCTTTGACAAAGGTGCCAACAACATTCACTGGAGAAAAGACAGCATCTTCAACAAATGGTGTGGAAAAAATGGATAAATACATGTTTAAAAAAAGAAAACGAAACTAGACCCACTCCTCTCACCATGCACAAAAGCTGACTTTAAGTGGATCCAAGACCTCAACATAAGACCTGAAACTCTGAAAACCCTGGAAGAAAAGATAGGAAATAGGAGTAGGGAAAAACTTCCTGAACAAACCTCCAGTAGCCCTGGATCCAGTAGCCCTGGAAGTGCAACAGTCACTTAACCAATGGGGTCTCATCAAGATAAAAAGCTTCTGTACAGATAATTTTTTAATTTAAAAATCATAAACTTAAAGGAATTATATATCCTCATACAGCCCATTAAATTTTGAGTAATCAAAACCAGTTCCACAAGCAGGTGACTTCTGAATTTAATTCTCCATTTAGCCTTTGAAGATGATGTAGTCTATGAGTGGATCTACACAGGGTGGATACAAATATTATTCTGTCTCATGTAAGGGATTTGATTATTATCAGATATTCAAAGGAGCAACTGTTTTATTTTTGTGCAAAAAGAAGGCCTCTTAGAATCCTCCATAGGTCCATTAAGAAGTTTGCCCTGGCCTTAGGCTCTGGTTTTCTGACCTCCGTCTTCAGCTGAGGTACTAAGCTCATTCCTTAGGGACTCATCAAGAGTGTGGAGGAAGCTGTGGAGGGGCCAGCAGCTCCTCCCTCTTCAGTGACTGTGGCTTCCATAGCAGCTGCACTGATGCTTTGGAAATCAAGATGGTGAGATTAGGCCATGTCAGCATTACAGGGTCCCATCGCCCCAAGTGGCCTCTTGGTAGCGTGTGCGTCCCCACTCCTGCACAAGGCAGCAATTATCACTGACACTGAGAAAATGTACAAAGGCACTTGGGATTTAAAGTAGGTGAGATGCTAACCAGATTCTTTTCAATTACATGTCTGCCAACAGTTGCAGTTTTTTTTTAAATAAAGCAAATTGGGGTTTATTAAGGAAAAATCTTAAGATTTAAGCATAAGCATTAAGTGAGAGAGAGCCAGACAGGTTTAGGAAAAGGACACTTGTCACACCCAGAAGGATGGGTGCATACCTCTCCAGAGAGTGCCACTAGTTGCTGTGTTTATGTCAAGATCTTGAATAACATGAACCAAAGATATTTTCTTGGAATCTCTCTCAGAGAAATTTGTGCTTGTCACATGAGTGTTTATAAATGGTTGGAAATGAGTGAAAAGGGAATTTTTATGGTATGTGTGGGGGACTATGGAAACCATCATAAAACTGTTTCTAAACAAGTAACAGGGAATTTCATTTGGCTACAAATACATGGGATAACATCAGCTTCCTCATTTCTGTGGCCATTTGTGTAAAGTGTTTGCATTGCTTGTTTGAGGTTTCATAAATATTTTCATTTTGAAAAAAATGTATAGTTATCTTAGATGACATACTTAGTGGTTCCTCGTGTTCTGGAGATGTCTTTCTTAAGGTGATAAATTTAGTTGAGAGAAAATGAATAAATATGAGATTTTATGTGTGTGTCCAAGTGCTTGATTTTTTTTTCTTATCTTAAATTTTGGGGAAATTTATATATAAAGGCAAAGTTTTGTTTCTACAAAAATTAGTGATCAGAAGAGTTGCAAGACTGGAGAAATTGCTCAGTGGTTATGGGAACTTGCTTGCAAAGCTTGATGGCCTGGGTTAGATCCCCAGTACCCACGTAAAGCCAGATGCACAAAGTGGTACATAGGTCTGGAATTTGTTTGCAGGCCTGGCCTGCCTTCTCTCTTCCTCCTTCCCTCCCTCCCTCCCTCCCTCCCTCTCCTCTCCTCTCACACACACATACATAAATGACATTTGTTTTTTAAAAAGGTAGAAGAGTTGTTTTAATTTCTTTTTTTTTTTTTTGTTTTTTGTTTTTTGTTTTTCAAGGTAGGGTCTCACTCTGGCCCAGGCTGAGCTGGAATTCACTATGTAATCTCAGGGTGGCCTTGAACTCACAGTGATCCTCCTACCTCTGCCTCCCAAGTGCTGGGATTAAAGACGTGTGCCACCACGCCCGGCAAGTTGTTTTAATTTCTTACAGCAGTGTCTTTGTTGTTAACAAAACAAACCTTTCTAATAAACACACACTAAAAATGACCCATGCCTGTAAGGATTAAGTGATTGAATTGCTATAAAAGAGTTACAGAAGTTTCACAAAGATTCACTAGTGATTCCTGCACTTATAATCTCAAAATCACAGTGACGGTATATGACCATACACATTGAAAAGATCAGGTTATAATGATTACTGCTGCAAAGAATCAGCAAGAAAAATGAAAAAATGTCATATAGTACTATCTGTGTCATATGTAGGTACATCAGTAACTAAAGTTTAGGAGGAATAGAACCTATTGGCTGACTTATGGTGTCTTTATGACATCAGTCATTGCTGTTGGAGATGCAGGTGTAAAGTTTGTGTTAGTTTATTTCTTAGGGTGAAAGAAGTTATTTGAAAGATTGTACTTTTCATGTGAATTTGAAATTTACATGAGAAACTATATTAATGACCATTTGATTGATTTGAGTTTTCAAGTCAATTAATAAATTAATTGAAGTTCACAAATTGAGCTTGTGAGTTCCAGAGCACTGTCCATGGGATGATTCCCTCTCTACCTCTTACCTTTTAACTTTTCTGTTTCTTTTTATCTACTTTATAAGATTGCTTTAAGAATTAAATGAAATAATATTGTATGCTTTATATATGTATGTGTATGTGTATGCATGCAAGGCATAGAAAAGGGCCTAGCACATAGCATCTATCTGCAGGAATTCTCACTAAACATTCAGCCTTTAGAGCTGTTAGTCTGTGGTGTTTGAACCATATAATCCTACTGAAGATTTCCACTTTTGCATTTTCCTTCTACTCAAGCTTTTTTCTCAACAGCCAATAGGAAAGGCTTTCTTAAATCATTTGCTAGCGACTATCAGTCCTCTGGAAACTGAGAGTGCTCTTCTGCCAGTAAACTTTGTTTTCCTCTGGAACTGTGGGCTGCTATTTGTGTGCAGATCACCCATGCCTCACAAATTAGATCCATGGGCTGGGAGAGCAGTTCAGTTGTAAAGTAGCTGCTCAGCATTCGGAAAGCCCAGGGTTTGATCCCCAGCACAGCCTAAACTCCAACACCAAATAAACTGGGAAGTGGTGGAGGCAGGAAGATGAGAAATTCAAGGTTATCCTTGGCTACGTAGATAGTTCATAGTGAATTCAAGTGGGTTCCTTGAGATTCTGTCTCAAATAAATAAATAATAAATGGAAAGAAAGAAAAGAAACCATTTTCCCTACTATGTAACTAATAAAATGTCTAATTCCAAACTTCGGAAAAGCATGAGTGGCCTTTCTGCCTTGGCATGCAAGTTGAATGCCCCTAACCCTGAATGTGTGAGACCAGAAGTTATTTGGTGTTTGGAATTTTTAAAATTTGGAATATTTGCAAATATATAATGAGCTATCTTGGGATGAGACCCAACTCTAAATTTGAAATTCATTTCTGCTTAGTATGGACCCTAAATACACAGCTCAAAAGTAATGCTATGTATGATTTTTAGACCCATCCTGTGAGGTCGGGTGCAGAGTTTCCACCTGTAGTGCTAGACTGATCAATTTCATGTTACAGGCCAGGGATGCTCAACCTGCACCACATGTCAAGAGCTCATCCTAGCACACAGAAGTGCGTGTTTACACAGGAAGCTGTGTGAAATATTGACGACCAGAGCCGCACTCTTACATCAAGTTCCTCGGGAATGTAATAAGTATTGAGATGACACAGACATGCTTTGGTGTTGCCGTTCAGCCCACTCTGAAGGCAGCATCTCGGTGTGGAAGGAATGAAGTGCATGGTTATAGCACACCTAGTTTGTAGCGTATGTCTGGCAAACATGACTATTTTGTAGGTATTTGCAGTCAGACATATTAAAACTACACAGATTAGCAGAAACTACCTAGGATATTAATTACTAAAGGAATTGCAAGCAATGAGGAGCTGAACATTTATTTTAAAAGCATAAACTGAAAAAAGGCTCATTAGCATTAGTTTGGGACATTATATTTGAAGCAGTTAACTCCTCTGCACAGCAGCGTGGCTTCCTGAAAGTGTCATATATAGATTTGGGTGGGCTATAGAATAAGTAAGCTACTGTAATGACAGTGTTATGACAGTGTCAAAACTGTTGTTGAGGATCTTGATAGGGAAAAGAGAATGAAAGAGTGGATGTGTAAGGTGTGTCCTGTTGATAACAGAATGTTTTCATGCACACACTAGGTCTTATTGCTGCTGCAAACTAACGAACACCAGGTGCCCGAACCACTTTTTGTGGCGTGGGAATTGAACTTGGGCTGATAGGCTTTGCAAGCAATAGTCTTTAACTACTGTGGTATCTCCCCAGTTCCCCAAAATGTTTCAATAACTAGATTTAAGACTGGGAATGTAGATTAGTGGTGGAGCACTTACTTGCCTACCATTGGCACAAAACTTGGAGTTTAATTCCTAGTGCCTGAAAAAAATAGAATACATAAAAAATGAGCTTTCATTTTCCTATTGCTCGGTGACACTTGTCTCAGTGACTTTCAGCTAGTGTGGAGGTCACATTTGGAATGTTCCTTGCCCCCACCTGAGCAGGTACTCAATAAATATCTGTTAAGTAGAACTGAATTTTTAAGAGCAAAACTCTTTCAGCATTCTAGAAGACTGCTCTGGGCTTAGCGTCATCTCGTAATTCTGCTCCTAGGTGCTAGGCAGACACAGACGAGTCCCTGGTGGCATATAAAAGCTGAGCCAGGTCTCTGCTGTGCTCCCAGCACTCACCCTCGCCACACAGTGAATGCTGTCTTGAGAGGTGACCAAAGAATGCCTAAAGAAAAAGGAGTGTGCACCTTGCAAAATAAATCATTTAGTGGGAAAGAAATTCATTAGTTATGCCTTCGTGGCTCATGCCCATCTGAGTTATATCCATAAAAGATGACTAGAAATCAGTTTATTGTTTTGTAATGACACATATAAATTTAGAGGTGCTTGCCTATCCAGCCCTTATGGAGAAACTTATTCTCCTGAATTGTATGTGTACCACAGCATCCTCAATGTTGAGTTTAAAGGAAAGCATTTAGTCAGGCTGCAGATGTCCGAAGTGTAAATCCTAAGAGTTACACTTCTCTTTATTTGGCATCTAATTGTGTTTAAACCTTTGTATTCCTTGTATTCTATATTATAATATATTACTTCCTAACAGATTTTGCATATTATTAAATACCATGTGCTGAGGAGGAGGAGTTTGGGGAATATCTGAGCCAGATCTGAATGATTGGGTGGGTTTTAGTCACCTTCTCATTGCTGGGACAGAACACCCAACCAGAAGTAGCTTATGGAAGAAAAGGGTGTATTTCAACTTACAGTTTTAAGGGGAGGGTTCATCATGGCAGGAAAGGCATGAAATGAACAAGAAGCCACATGTCAGCTGGTAGGTAGCGGCAAGAACTAGCCCTGGCAAGGTATCTGGTTGTGAAGTCCCAAGGATTGCCCCAGTGACACACCTCCTCCAAGGCTCCACATCCCACAGGCTCCACCAGCAATCACAAACACATGAAGTTATGGAGGACACTTGACATTCAAACCACCGCAGGCCATAAATTCATTTTGTCTGATGGGACTTGATGTTATCAAAGCTCACTGTCAGACACTGTGGCATTTCTCTCAACTACAGGGCAGTGCTGTGTAGTGGGAGGGTCAAAAGAGATTTGAATGTTTTCTAAGTCAAGTTCTTATTTGATTTAACTGGCTTAATAGGATAAATATGCACGCTGGGAAGAATGTGATTGATTTAAGATACCAGTTGGCATACATTTTGAAATATGTGTATTAGCCAACAGCATTAGTATATCATAGACAAATCTAGTATTTTATATTGATTCAAAAATTGGTAATAATTTGGTAGGAGTGTGACATACTCCAGGGACATCTTTTTTTAGTCTTCCTAACTGACATCGCCCAGAGCAAAAGAAAAGGTTCCAATATTCAATATTTGCTGAATGAGCAATGCGTTTTGTCTGGTATATGAGGTGTGGTAGAAACACTTGAATAATAATGAATCTGTTTAAACATGAACAATTGGAAGGTTGTGTGTGTGTGTGTGTGTGTGTGTGTGTGTGTACGTGTACGTGTACATGTTGTCCATAACTCTTAAATCCTAAGTTCTTAGCTGTTTTTTCCTTTCTTTAATTCTCATATGGTTGCTTGCATGACATTATGCTTAATCATTTCTAAGATGCTTGCTTTAAAAAGACAAGCGTTTAAACAGTATTTGAGCCTGAAAGACCCCCCAAAGCTGTTTTCTTTTCTAAATTGTTTGTTGCTTCAAAGTTGCATGGGTTGGTGATAAAGTAACAAACAGTACCTGTTCTGTGAGAATGGTAACTTACTAAGTCAAATGATCATCAACTTCATTTTAATCGCCAAACCCACCTATTTATTAAATTTAATATGTTTAAGGTTCATTTTCTGCTCATAAACTTTAAAAACTTGTGATTTGGGTAAATAGAATTTAGTAATTTTGGGGTTTATAAGATCTTTCCTCATAGCCTTTTTGGCTTAGTGGTCCAGGATAGGCTGTCTTGTCAGGATTGTAGAGTGTGTTCTTGGCTCAGATCACAATACTGGTTCTCCCTGCTCCTCCCCTAGCTCCCTGCCGACTTCACAAAGCTCCACCTTGCTGACAGCCTCCACCCACAGGTGACCCACGTGTCCTCCAGCCACTCAGGATGTAGCATCACCAGTGACTCTGGGAGCAGCAGCCTGTCTGATATTTACCAGGTAAGAGTGTGCTGTCTCCAATATTTGATATTTGTCTCATTGTCATCAATGCCAAGGAATTTTATGTTCTCAGTTGATCAAATCTATACATATGTACAGATCACGATGTGTGCATCTTACAGATACGGTGCTTCACACAGACTCCTTGCAAGTTGCTGTTTGTTTCAGGAAGTAGAGCTAGTAATAGAATTCTTTTTATTGTAAATATTTTCTACATTTGCTTATAGAGTAAATTTTTGACTCTGGGTAAACTAAAATTTTGCTTATACATACAGTCTTCATTCAGGTCTGTTAGTTATGACAAAGGAAAAGAATTATTAAGATCTTATCAGTGGATTATAGTTTTTAAAAAAATCAACTATAAGCCAGGCAGGATGGTGCATGTCTTTAGTTCTTGCAGTTCATAGGCTGAAGTAGGTGGATCGTTGTGCGTTCAAGGCCAGCCTGGAACTACAGGGTGAATTCCAGGTCAGCCTGGGCTAGAGGGAGACCCTGCCTTGGAAAAAAAACAACTATAATTCAGTTATGTTTAAAGTAACTTCTTTTTTTTATATTTTTTAAAATATTTTATTTATTCATTTTCAAGCAGAGAGAGAGAGAGAGAGAGAGAGAGAGAGAGAGAGAGAGAGAGAGAGAGAGAGAGAACACCAGGGCCACCACCTTGTGGGTCTGGTTCATGTGGGACCTGGGGAATTGAACCCTGGGCCTTAGGCACTGGAGGCAAGTGCCTTAACCGTTGAGCCATCTCTCCAGCCCTAAAGTAACTTCTTATGCTGTTGTTGGTAGAAAGAAAACCTACAAAGATGGGATTCAGGAATATTTTAAAATGAAATCATTTATTGGCTTACAATATGTAAATCTGGGGGAAGTGACCAAATTGCCCACACATACATAATTTTAGAGGCCTTCAAACACATCCTGTTAGTACTGCATTTGAGATGTTTTCAAGCAAAAGGAATATTATACTCACTTTACTCAGTATCCATCTTGACTCCTTGGAAATGGTCACATGAAATAGCCATAAAGTACCTTTCTTTAAAAGCACTGTACCAGCTGAGGAGCATTGGCATACTTGGGCAATGGAGCTTCATTTTAATTACTTAAAAGCCAGTGAATAATTACAATGTTATGTGTAAGACATTTAAATCCTAAATTTAGTTTATCTTGGAAGATAGATGTTCTTTTTAAATGATAGTATCTTAAGCATTTGCATGGATATTACACTTTTATGTAATCTAATGATGTTATAGAGGGCTTATTGATGAGTAATTTAAATTCTAAACAGTCCCAAATGTACTTTTAAAGAATATTTTATTAGCAAATTCATTTGTAACTTCTTGGATAGTTAAGAATTTATTATTTTGCAATAAGAAATATTATTTGTTTCCCAAAAGTGACTTTGCAAATGTCTAACTTTGTCTCATAAAGTGTTAATTTGTACTTAATTCTTTAGAAAGTATTTTCCTATTTCAAATGTCATTTCCATTCATGTTTATAGCCCCCACTCCCTCCCATCCATTTGTGGGAAAAGGTTTTCTTTGATTTTTCACACTTTTATGCATGTGTAGAATATATTCTGATCTTATTCCCCCGGTTGCTCCCTTTTATCACCCCCTCACTGAAACCCTTCTTGCCAGCTAATCCCCACCCTTTCATGCCTTGTCCCCCCCCCCCATACACTGAGTTAATTGTGGGCTGCTTGCATGAACATGGGTGGGGCTATTTACTGTAGTATGGTCAACTTACCAGTGGCTACACCCCTGAAGAAAATGACTCCCCCTCTCCCATCTCTCACTAGCTACTCTGGGAAGTGTTGGGGTCTTATGAGCCCTTTGCCCACCCATGATGAAATATTGAGAGGCTCAGTCTTATGCAGGAAGCACACCTGATGTGAGCTCATGAGTGTGGCTAGGTCATGACATCTCTAGAAGGTAGCATTCTGCAGCCCTTCCCCCCACCCCCTCCATACTCCTCTTACACTTTGCCCTCTTGGAAGAGGAGCTTAAAAAACAAAAACATGCCAAAAAAAAAAAAAAAAAAAAAAAAAAACACCACACTTTTGTTTCCCTAGCATTCTCTTGTGCTGGACATGGTTGGCCCACACTCAGGCCATCATAACTTAACAACATTAATTTGAGACCAGCCGCCTGGGATACATAACAGGCTCCTATCAGCAGCACGAGAATTTGTTTTAAACACATAAATCTATAGTTAATTTTTAAAGGTACAATTCAGAGAGAGAGAGAGAGAAAGAAAGAGAAAGAGAAAATGTGTTAGAGTCTAATATATATCATCTAAAAAGTCAGGGACTGGGAATATAGTTCATTGGTAGAGAACTTGTCTTGTACACACAAGCCCCTGGGTTCAGTCCTTAACCAAAAAGAAAAAGGTTCTCTCATGCATGCAGTACAGTGAACAGTATTTAAAAAGCTCTACTTTACTTTAAGACATGGCATTCTGTTCTCCTAATTTCTAGATGATTCTTTTTTGAGCATCTATAGAAGGAATGTAACTTGAGGTTATAGTGGTTGCCATTTCACCTCTCTCCACAAATATGTGCAAGCCTGAGTAGAATTCCTAGAATACAGGTTTGCAATAAGAATGTTTGGACTTGCTTATGTCATTGGTCAGAGCCTGTCCTTGACAGTCTTCCACTGTCCCAGCTGGCATTAGCGCTCAGACCTTATCAGTGGTTACACAGTTTCCGTTCATTAAGTCGAGTTGGGGGCTATTCATTTCAAACTCGAGATAGACATGTAGCCTGTCAAGTTCTCTCTCTCATAAGGAAAAAGAATCCAAGAGGAGGTACCTAAGAGTTCAGTTACTGTCTGTGCAGCACTTAGCACCTTGTAGAGTCTCAGCAAACCACCTGTGCTTCCTTGGGAGTTGGGAGCTCTTAGAACGAGGACCCATGGATGCGAGGTTCAGCTGCCAGCCTCGCCAGCATGCTTTGCAGCTTGTCTAGTCACCTGACAGCCAGTTCACTCTCTAGTAAGTAATTCAAGGAGCAGATTACCCCCATGCAGCCCTTTAACCTTTGTGTCATTCTGGCTTAGAGGGCCTTTTCATAATTGGAACGTCATGTCCAGGAGAGGCAAAAGTAGAACTGTGTTGCTGGCGGTGGGAGGAGAGGAATCTAAGAACGCAGGGAGTGTTGTCTGTGGAGACTCTCTGGAGGGTGTGGATAGGAGGTGTGGGGGTTGAGGAATATCTTGTCTGGAGAGAAGGCCAGTGGGTAGAGAGCTTCAGAGAGAGAGAGAGAGAGACTTTCTGCAGACAGTGGGGCAGTGAGCTGAGGGCAGTTGGTTGTCTCCAGTGCAGCTATTTCTCTGCCCTGCTAGAAGCCAGGATGCACAAGAGAAAGGGTATGCCTTTCCCCAGGACTGCCATCATCCTCAGGGTGTATGGCACAGACAGGCAGAGCAGCACGCCAAGCTCTTCTTGCCTACAGACCTGAGCTATGGGAATATTTCCTCTCAGCTCAGTGCTCTTGGGCATCATTTTAAAGATCACCTGACTCAGTTCACTCTCTCCTTATTCCCTAAGCTTTCCTGGCTACTCCTTTGATTTCATCCTAGACTGCTGCGGGAACAGTGATCATTTTTCTAGGCTGTCCCTCTACTGTCTGCCTACCCACCAAGAAAGACAGCTTCAGAAGTCAGGGAACTTGTCCATGGGCTCTTTCACAGTGCCAGGAGATCTAGGCATTTGGTAGTGTAGGTGAATGTAATTGAAATAATAAACCAGGGGGTACAAGCTGTATATGAAAAGAAATGAAGATGAGGGATGTGAGAGTAGACACGGACAGAAGCTCTTGCTGAAATTGAGAAAGGATTACCTTCGAAGCAGGTGCAAGTGTGCCGAAGAAAAAGGAGGTGGTGGTATAAAGTAGAATGCTTAACTTAGTGGATCACAGCAATGCTGTTTCCAGACATGATGAAGTGGTTGGTTAAGTAGTGTCATTGTCATTGAATCTCCTGAGTGGGTAGGTCAGAAAGAGTCCTATGAAAGCAGATAACTTCAGAGTTCAGACAAAATGGAACTCATGAAACTATGTAATGCATAGTACAGAAGTGCACAGTCATGGAAGTGATTGCGTGATGATCTTTGGGGTAGGGGCAGATAAGAAGTTATCAAATAAATGAGAGGAACACTTCTGTAATTAAGACATCAGTGGGGACACAGATTTAAAATCATCAAAAATATGCCCAGCTCCCAATATAAAAATAAATGTTCAAAAGACAGAAAGTAATTTATGAAAGAGAAAAATAAAAACATTTGTATCTTAAAGTATTTAAAACACATTAGTGATTGAGTATAAGAGGTATAGATGACAAAATAAATCCTGATACACAAGCTAGACTTAATAGAAACATTGTTTATTCTAAGTCTATTTTCCTACTTATATGCCTGTTACTTTATAAGATGTTTCTACTTTAGTTAACATGGCCATTAGCATTCAGCATTGCTTTCTAGTAAAATTAGGATCTGCCTTTAGATGCTGTTTGAAGTTCTTCATAAAAAATGACTTTGCTGGGCTGGGGGAATGGCTCAGTGGCTAAGGCACTTGTGTGCGAAACCTATAGGCCAAGTTTGTTTCGAGCTTATTTCCCCAGTACCCACATAAAGCCAGAGGCATGAAGTGGCACATGCAACTGGAGTTTGTTTTTAGGGGCTAGAGGCCCTGGCTCACCTATACTGTTTCTGTTTTTCTCTTGTTCACTCTTTCTCTCTTTCTGTCTCTAGCAAATAAATAAAAATACTTTAAATAGAATTTACTTCAAAACTATGTAAGAAAGAATGTCTTTACACATAACAGTTTATATGGGATCTCTTATGAGCTTAAAAGTTTTCTTTTCAAATGATTTTAAGTACTATATTCAATTTCATTTTTTATCTTACCTAAATTAACAATTCACAAGAGTTAAATCTGTGATAGGCTACACATGTATTTGGTAAATTAATTTAGGATGGGCATTATTTATCCAACAGAAATATGTAAACTTTCTTCCTGGTTTCTGAGACAAATGTAATCAGGTAAATTTAAATATAAAAGTGGCTATGTGAATGTAGAACAATGGAATTTAAGGAATGTATTAAAGTAAACACCATACCAGTCTTGAACATCATAAATGCATTTTCCAGCTGAAACAGTAAACTCAGGAAAACTTTTAAAATTAACTTATAAGAAACATGTATAATAAAGTTACCAGTTTAAAGTGAAAGTTCACATGATTTTCAAAGATAAGATCATTCTGAATTGGGAAATAGAAATTTTAAAAATATAAAATATTGACTCTTGATAGCCCATTATAATTACTCAGTTGGTCTCTGAGTATTACTATCTGAGTCAATATTTTATATTTTAAAATATTCAAGATTGGTGTGGTTAATGTTTACTTGAATTTATTCTCAATGTGCATATAAGCACTTAGCTGTGTTTCCGCATCAGTGTCTAGAGGATGGTGTGATTTGGGCTTCAACTCTGTCCACAGCAGAGATCATCTTGGCAGGCGTGGCTCTCATGACTAAAGACACGCCTGTAAGGAAGGGTAGTTCAGTGTTTTT
Organism: Zapus hudsonius; assembly: GCA_004024765.1. NCBI lineage: Eukaryota > Metazoa > Chordata > Mammalia > Rodentia > Dipodidae > Zapus > Zapus hudsonius. The sequence continues at coordinate 52,185 of PVHP010001574.1, forward strand.
GTAATAGAAGAGGGATTACTCAGAATGAGCAAATTATTAAGCTCTTAGCTTAAGTCATTCTATTTAAAAATGAAGTAAAAATAAATCATTTTTATTCTGTTTCATATAATCAAAACTTTTGACGTAAATCATTCTGACTACAATTTTAATAGAGTGATCATTAAAATTATTCTTGTTAATAGTGAGTGATTTGCTGGGATAATGTTGGATGTTGACTCCCATATAGATTAAAGAAAAATATATACAAGAAAATTACTTTGAACTATATTTTTTAACTCTTTCTGTACACCAAAGATGGATTCACTTAGTTTTTCAACATTTTTTTCACGTGTTTTAAGGCCACAGAGAGTGAGGCTGGTGACATGGACCTGAGTGGACTGCCAGAGACGGCAGTTGATTCTGAGGATGATGATGATGAGGAAGACATTGAGAGGGCGTCGGACCCTCTAATGAGCAGGGACATCGTGAGAGACTGCCTGGAGAAGGACCCAATCGACAGGACCGATGATGATATCGGTGAGTAAGAAAGAAGCCCTGGAGCAGGCAGAAGTATTGAGAAGCGAACTCTCTGGCATGGCAGAGCCAAGTCTAGAGGCTTGAGAAGTCACGTGTTTGTAGGTTTCCTTAGCATAAATGGAGATGGTGAGAGGAGAGCGCTTCCTTTCTTTGTATAAACAGTAATTTTTGTTGAAAATTTTTCACTCAGTATCTATAAGTAATAGTGTGATGAACCTTCCTTGTAAAACCTTTCACATAAATTCTATCTTAGATTAAATTACAGTTGAGCAAATGGTAACATAAAGGGTTTACTTCTGCTCTGGCTCTATGTGAAGATAGGACAGTGGAAGAAAACAAAATTAGTTGCTTCTTCCCTTCATCCTTCCTTCCCGCCTTTCTTTTTTAAACTTATTCCCTAAAGTGAGAAACATTAGGGGTCTTTCTATCTGCCTTTCCATGGAGAAAGTTCTTTGTGTGATCTTTGTAGCTCTGTATTTGAAGGCATCTCCACGTGTGGCGTTTCTGGCTTAGACTAGCAGGTGATGACCTTTCCGAGCAGAGTTCTTAGACCCACTGATTAGGGCACTCCTCCACCTCTCTGAGCCCGTGTTCCCATGTTTGTGGAGAAACTTTGGCCATTTAAGCTATAGACCTATATGAGGAAACGGAACGTGAAAAACCAACCCATTGATTTAGATGTCTTTAGCTTAGTCATTTATGAGAATTGTTATTTGGAGATGAATAGCATTTGCTGATGATCATTCATTTTATTCACACATGAATAGAGACCCAGTGTGGACAAGGGCCATGAGGTCCTGCTCTGCTTCAGTCCATGGGGGGACATCAGTGTGCAAGTGATCAGGTGAAGCATGGTGGACATTAAGTGCTGTGGGAATGAGGTGGGGGCTGGGCCTGTGGGGCAGTGGGCCAAGTGAAGTACTTGTTGGCTCGTCCTTGAGTCCAGTGTGCTCATCTGTTTTCCATCGGCCTGAATTGACTTTCACTGTCCTGCTCTTTGTTCTAGGCCAACTTTTTATTTTACATCCATCTACTGTAGGTTTAAGTAGAAGTGTATGTGTTCAGCTGATTACCTTAACTGTAGAATCTATGCTCATGGGAATTCTTAGAGATGAAGCTTTGCTTATGAGCACATTGATTTGGCAAGTATCCTTTTGTAAGCAAATGTCTTCCCTTTGAGTCAGTTCATTTCAGAAGAGTGTAGAGGAAAGTGCTGATGATTAAAGTGTGTGCAGTATGCCTGTTCTTCCTGGAAATGTAAGACTGCCTGCCTGCCTGCCTGAAAAGACTTCTCCCAGAATTTCTTCAAAGCAGGAGCTGGGCTTGTTCCTTCAAATAAGCACAAGGCCTGTCTGCTTGCTTTGTGTTTGTCTCTGCGATGACTAATGACAATAATGAGTGCTTTACTCTAGTAGATTCCTATGCGGTGCTTATATTCTAGGGACTGTGCTAGAACTCATCTTAAGCTCTGAACCTCAGTTACCTGAATCCCTTTAGCACCGTGATGCATGAGCCTCCTAAAACCAAATGCTTCTTTCCATATTTGTTTCTATATTCTTGGTGACAGGCATTTCAGTTGTTTCATTCTTCCTTATCATAAATAATCATATTATATTAGAGGGTATCAGAAGCACCAGTGAATTGGAGACTGATGAATTCTTGAGAGCTGTAAAACTTCTCAAATGCTCTTTAATTAAGCACTTATGATTAAGCAGTTATAAATTTAGTTTCTTTACCTGACCCTAAAAATCTGTGTACATTGACTACTATTAGATCTTTACTGTCTCATTCTTCATTCCCGTGTACAGATATTTTCTACCCATTTGTATTTTTTAATGCTAGTCCCTGGTCATTTATCACAAATGGATCTCATGGCATCCTAGAGAATCAATCAGAATCTGTCACAAACTAAAACACATGTCTGGGCAAGGCAGCTGAGAATCATCTTGGCAGGGCTAAGGATATGGCTTAGTGGTAGAGCACTTGACTCACTTAAAAAAACAAAAACAAAAAATCTTTATGAGAAAATAGAACTATATTTTATATTTTGTCCATTTTATCTCCAATTATATTGACTTCTATTATTGTCTAAGTATATATTAAAAGTTTCTGACAAATAATTTCTGATCCTACATCTTCCTTGAACCCATGAATCGTTGATAAGGACTAAAAGAGATAAAACGTGGTCAGTAGAATGAGGGATGATGGCCGCAGACAACAGCTATTAGCCCATCAGAGGACCTTGACTTCTTCACTTTTCTCCATATGTCAAATCAGAAGGTCCCTGCTTGTGTACACAAGTGACTTCTCTTTATGGGACTAGATGTGGAATCGTTTTATTGCTTGAAATGGGCACACCTGCTAACTTCCAGAAGTTTCATAGGTAAAACTTACTTCTTCTATAAGATGTGTTTTGGTATTTATCTTCTTTTAATGGTGGTTGCAACAGCAAATTGACTTCCTGTCACATAAATCTGGATCGGATGGAAGATCATTGCTACATTGGCCAGAACCTCATGAGTGTTCTCTCCTGTTACTATATCCACCAGGGAGAGGTGATGTAGGATCTAGTGAGAACACACCATTATCCTTCCAGAACAGAGGAGTTCCTCAGTCTCTCCTTCTGTCTTCACAAAATGTATCCTAGGTTTTCTTTGAAAATTAACAATGCACATCTAATAACCAAATTTGTCATCAGTCTTTTCAGCATGGTATAATTTGGGACACATGATAGCATGATTATAATAATGATGACAGTAGCCGTTTTCATTTGAGTATGTACCGTGTGATAAGTATTTTTATCTTTGTTCTTCATTTGAATCTCAGAGCTGGACAATGAAACTAAATACTATATATTGTTTTGCAAATGAGAAATCTCTGTTAGGGAAATTAGTCAACTTACAGTAAGTCATATGTCTGACATGCACTGTGGTGTGTGTGTGTGTGTGTGTGTGTGTGTGTGTGTGTGTGTGTGTTTGCTTGCTGGCCACTACCCCTTATATCCAAAATGGGAGCATTGGAGGCAAGACACCCTGAATCTTGTTACTACCCAACCTAATTCATTAAATGAAAAAGAAAATGTGTACTTCATAGAGCCGTGGTCAGGAGGACAGAGAGAACCTATTAGGTAGTCAGTAAAGCTACTTGATATGACAGGACAGCACAGTGCTAAAGAAGAAAGAACGCAGGATCCCAGAGCCTTGTAAGATCACCTGTCTTTCCAACAGCTTGAACTATAGCAGGTTTTTTCCACCGTGTGTGTATGTGGGGGAGAGTATTGTGAAAGTGGCCAAACCCTTCTTTTTTGCTAATCTGTGGGATGACAAATAGTATATCAGTTCTCTCATATGTGTTTATCATATAATAATTAATTTTTTGGATTTTTCTTATTCAGAGAAAATGGCCCTTGGAATTTTTTTTTTTAATTGAGGTAGAGTCTCACAAAGTAGCTCACACTCACCTTAAATTTACAATCCTCCTGCCTCCCAAAAATTGGGATTACTGGGGTGTGTGATCATGCTGGTCACCTGTAGAATATTTCAGAATTAAAGACAGTCCTTTCTGCTATCTCAGACATCTACCTGTCCCAAGACACTGGAACGAACAGACCTACCAACTTAACTCTAAATAAGCCTTACTTAAGATCATGGCTCATTTTCAATTGAAATTCCCCACGTGAAGTTTAGCAATTTCTTCAGTACCATTAGTATTTGGGTTGCAGTGTAAACCATGGCTTCTAAGTCAATAAGAAAATGTCACCATTTCCAAAGTGACAGAAGTCTTAGTGCACTTAGAAGAAACTCAAGTTATACTCATGATGCTTAAGTGAGTATGCTAGTCTTTTCAGTAGGCGATATTGAGCGGCTTCCACAAAGAACATTAAAGCACTCTCTGAAGACTTTTTTAAAATAAAAGTTAGTTTTGGCAAGGCCTATCTTTTGCTTTCAGAACAACTCTTGGAATTCATGCACCAGCTGCCTGCCTTTGCTAACATGACAATGTCTGTGAGACGGGAGCTTTGTGCCGTGATGGTGTTCGCAGTGGTGGAGAGAGCGGGGACCATGGTGCTGAACGACGGGGAAGAGGTTGGTGATGCTGTCTACCTAGATGAATTTGAGAGCACTAAGACATTTGATGAATGGAAAATGATGATATGTTCATTTTTTCACAGAATTCCAAATGTATTATTTTATTGTCCATTATATATAGCATTTCATATAGTATTGCTAGAGATTTTGTTTGTGTATGTGTGAGAGAGAATGCATGTGTGTACATATTTGTGTGTGTTGTGTGTGAATGCACCAGTGTATAGGTATGTGTGTGCACATATGTGTGTGCACAGTTGTATAGGTATGTGTGTGCACATGTGTGTGAGAGAATACATGTATGTGCACAGGTATATGTGTGTACATGTTTGTGTGTGTGAATGCATATGTGTGCATAGGTATTTGTGTGGGCAGATGTTTGTGTGTGTGAGAATGCACTTGTACAGGTATGTGTGTGTACATGTTTGTATATGTGTATCAATGCATGTATGTGTATAGGTATGTGTATGCACATGTTTGTGGAGGTCTGGGAGTAACGTTGGGTGTTGTTCCTTAGGCACTGTCCACCTTTCTTTGAGACAGGGTCTTTCACTGCCATGGATCTCTCCAGGTAGGCTAGAGTTGCTGGCCAGCAAGCCCCAGGGCCCTCCTGTCTGTGCCTCCCCAGTGCTGGGGGATATAGGTGCCTGCCTGATTTTTTTTTAAATTTAGGTTCCTGGGATCACATCCAAGTCTTCATGCATGCAAGGTCAGCACTTTCCCCACTGAGGTATCTCCTCAGCCCCTTGTTTTTGTTTTGATTTTAGGGATCAAACCCAGGTCTTCTCATATGCTATGCAGGTACTCTACTAAGCCACACACAAACCCAGCACCATTTTTTTATGTCTTAACTTTTTAAGTTTTTAAAAATAATTTTTAAAGTACTTTTACTTATTTATGCACTCACAAGAGAGTATTGGATACCTCTTGTGCTGCAAATGGACTCCAGACATATGCATCACTTTGTGCATCTGGTTGTCTGTGGGTACTGGAGAATTGAACCTGAGCTGGCAGGCTTTGCAAGCAAGCAAACAAGCACTTTAACCCCTGAGCCATCTCTCCAACCCTAACTTTACAGTGCTTGCAGCTTGTAACAGAGCAAAGTGATGCTCTTATTGAAGCTGGATGATCATTGTATCTTATTTACATGCAATTTGGGATGCAAAGGATATTTTGATTGTCATTTTAGGGACATAAAGTCAGGCTCAAAGGGTAGAATAATATTTCTCTGTCTGGGGCCTAGGAAAGTGTAAGGATGCGTAGCTGTGTCTTATTGCTTATTTGATAAACTTGTTAAATGGTAACATCTCTCACCTCATTTGCTCAAGCTTTAAACTTGGAGCTGTGCATGGTTCTTAGAATCCAACAGCATTGGTAACTGGGTGGTCACAGTGATGTCTTTTTTTCCCCCCCCAGCTGGACTCCTGGTCAGTGATTCTCAATGGTTCTGTGGAAGTGACGTATCCAGATGGAAAAGCTGAGATACTGTGTATGGGAAACAGTTTTGGTGTCTCTCCCACCATGGACAAGGAGTATATGAAAGGAGTGATGAGAACAAAGGTGGATGACTGCCAGGTATAAAGCAACTATGACAATGTGTGTTTTATTCTTAGTAAGGAACACTTGGGGGCAGTTGGTAAGATTTTTATGCCTATATTAATATCATCTTAGATTTGTAAATAGTGTTAGTGCTGTTCCTGTTATAGTCTTACATCCCAGCACTAAACTTTTGGTTTTATTTTTCAATGCTGGGGACAGAACTGAGGGCCTTGGACACATTAGGCAAGTCCTCCACCACTGAGCTACATCCGTAGTCCCTGGTTCCATGTGCCAAACATTACTTGCAAATAAGCAATTTTAAATAGCCACCAAAAATTCATAATCTGTTTATCACAAATCTAGAAATCAAGTAAGCATTATGAAATTATCACTAGATTAATAAAAATGATATGGTAGAGTTCAGTGCTTTATTTAAATACATATGAAAAAATTGATTTTAGAGGAATCATGGAACTCATAGAATGAATCAGTGGAAGACCTCCTAGTTTAAAAAGAATAGTAGTAAAAATAAAATACTTGATAGGAAAAGAGAAACAGTGTTGATAAGAGACTATGTCCCAAAAAAGGTGGAGGGTGTCTAAGGACCATGACCTGAAACTGTCTCTGGGCTTTATATGTCCCCAAATACGTGTGTGTACTACACAAATACACGTGTGTGCACAGATAGCATGTGTTACCAGGATGTTCATATTATTTAAATACACTTAACGTTGAACTAAAGAAAACGTCTAGAATTTAGTTTGATTAACCAGTAGCTTCTATACTAGAGAGTTCTTTTGTTACTACTGTGTTCATAGGGTATATTATCCTAGAAAACTGTCCTTGAAAGATAAAATGTTTTAATGTACCAAAGCCAAAACTTGTGACTTTGATGGATTAATGTTAAGTATACATGACTTGTTAGTTTTCACAGTTTGAAGAATATCTGAATGGAGTTTTATTTTATTCCAATAAAAACATAATTGAGGGGGCTGAGGAGATAGCTCAGTGGTTAGTGATGCTTGCTTGCAAAGCCTGCCTGGGTCTAATTCCCCAGCACCCATGTAAAGCTGGTTGTAAAGTGGTGCATGCATCTGTGATCCCAAAGTGTCTACATCAAGAAGCAATGATCTTTGAGACAAAAATATGAACACCTATAGTCAGCATTATAAAATGAAATTTTTTAAAAAATTTAATGGAACTATTCATATTTACTAATACACTATTAAAAATTTTTATCCCTGAGGGCCGGGCGTGGTGGTGCACGCCTTTAATCCCAGCACTCGGGAGGCCGAGCTAGGAGGATCACTATGAGTTTCAGGCCAGCCTGAGACTACAGAGTGAATTCCAGGCCAGCCTGGGCTAGAGCGAGACCCTACCTCGGAAAAATAAAATCTTCTCTGAGGATATCTAAGCAGTTAACTATTGCTGCAGGGGAGGGACTCACAAGGCTCCCCCTCCAGCTAGCTTGATGGGGAGGAGCTCATGACACTCCGCTCTTTCTGGAGAATCTAGAAGCACTTAATCATTGCTAGGAAGCCAAGATTTTTTCTTGAGTGATGGAGCTGCTAGAAAGTCGCCCATGCTTCTGTAGGTAGCCCCTGGCCCGTGCCCCCTCGCACTGGTTTACCAAGCTGGACTAGGGTGGAATCGTTTCTTTGGTCTGTTGTTGGGGCCCTCTCTGAGGTGAATAGATGTTGTTCTAATCTTCCCAGGAAATCTTCGCCTATGAAAATATAATTTTGAATGATTACATAATATAGCTACTGCCTTTTCAATTTTTTCATAATAAAAGACATGGATGTTGAATGCCTTTCCCATTTGTAAGTATAATAAATGACTCTCAAGCTTTCTCTACTCTTGTCTCCTCATTGGCCTCAATAATTCACATAAGTTATTTTCATAATTTACTCTTTCTTTAAAACTACAAAGAATCGAGCCAGATATAGTGGCTGACATCTGTAATTCCTACACTGAGGAAGCTTGGGTTGAGGGTCACTGTAAGTTTGAGGCCAGCATATGAGATTAGTGAGACCTGATCTCCAAAGGACAAAGCAAGAAAAACCCCAAGAAATTTAATTACTTTCCATGGTGGCGTGAGGCAGGAGTGATTACTTGATTGTTGGATTTTTCCTTTAAGAACTAGAGAGCTTCAAGGAGTGATGATTTGAGCCATAGTGATTGTGTGGCTTGCTTGCAAGCTTTGAACAGGGCAGCTTTATGTATCTACTCCACTATGCAGACCTTTGAGTTCCAGCATCTTTAGTTAAAATCACTATGCTAAAATTAGTTCTTTAAACATTTTCAAAATTTTTTAATCCAAATGATAATTTGGTGTTTTGTTTTCTTGGGTTTATTTTGTTTTTATCTGTTATCCTAGAATTTACCAGTGGGGGTTTTGTTTTGTTTTGGCTGTAAAAGAAGTGTGAAGTAGTCATCTTCTAATTCTGTCTTGAGAGGTTTTATATGGGCAGGGGTTTGAATGTAAAGTACATGCAAAGGTTTCAAAAATGAAACTCTTCTTGACCAAGGAAGAGATCCATTAAAAGCAGAGAAGTCTGACAACGGCTCATATCATATTAATTTAGAAAGTATGGACAAGACAGGGAAATGTCAGTGCTGAATAATTGAAACACTGAATGATTAGTGCAGCAGAGTCTTTGCAAGCACTGTCACTAACATGTGACTTACATTTTATTCTAGTTTGTCTGCATTGCCCAGCAAGATTACTGCCGCATTCTGAACCAAGTAGAAAAGAACATGCAAAAAGTTGAGGAAGAAGGAGAGATTGTCATGGTGAAAGAACACCGGGAGCTCGATCGGACTGGGACCAGGAAGGGTCACATCGTCATCAAGGTAGGACCCAGAAGCACCCCTTCTTTCAGCAGAAAGAAGTTTAGAGTAGTGTATCAGTTTCTACAATTTGGGATTGCTTCCCTACCTCCTTCCCTTCTTCCTTTCTTTCACTTTCTTGCTCCCTTCCTCCTCCTATTTCCTCTCTCCCTTCCTTCCTCTCTTCCCTTCCCCTTCCTTTTTCCCCCTTCTTCCTCCTATATCCTTCCTTCCTCTTCCTCCTTTGCTCCATTCCTCCCTCCCTGTCTCTTTCCTTCCTATCTTCTTTTTCCTTCCTTCCTTCCTTCCTTCCTTCCTTCCTTCCTTCCTTCCTTCCTTCCTTCCTTCCTTCCTTCCTTCCTTCCTTCCTTCCTTCCCCCCCTCCCTCCCCTTCTACTTCCCCTTTCCCTTCCCTTCTCCATTTTCAAACATGATGCCTCATATTAATTTTTAGGTTTGCATACAAAGGATTGGCTTTTATTATGACATTTGTATACATGCCATGCACTATACTCTAAAAGGTCGTTGGTTATAAAAATAAGTCTTCACATTCCCTGATGCAGAGTGGTTTATTAGTAATGTGTGTGACCACCCAGCTAGTTTTATGTGAGGATTGAGAGCGGGGTGCCATACAAATTACTTGTGATGATGATTAAATCTTTCATTTGTTGCAGGGTACCTCAGAAAGGTTAACCATGCATTTGGTGGAAGAGCATTCCGTAGTGGACCCGACATTCATAGAAGACTTCCTACTGACCTATCGGACTTTTCTTTCTAGCCCAATGGAAGTGGGCAAAAAGTTATTGGAGTGGTTTAATGACCCGAGCCTCAGGGACAAGGTTGGAAATATATTCTATTTTTCTCCTAAATATGAAATACTAAAATGTAAAGTTAAGGTTTATTGTGATGTCAGTTTTGTTCATATTAATTTGATGCGATACAAGAGTATTTTAAGCAAAAAAAAAAAGATAGAATTTTGCAAATATTCTTGTTATTCAAGTTCAGTCCCAGAAGTCTGTTTCTTTAAAAAACATTTATTTGTTTATTTATTTATGAAAAAGATATAGAAAGAAAATGGGCATCCAAGGCCTCTAGTGGACTCCGCTATAAATGAACTCCAGGTGCATGTGTCACCTTGTACATCTGGCATCACATGGGTACTAGAGAATCTAACTAGGTTCCTTAGGCTTTGCAGGCAAGTGCTTTTTCTGCTGAGCCATCTCTCCAGCCCATAAGAAGTGTCTTTTTTTTTTTTTTCTTTAAGTGCAAAGATCAAGAAATTGGCCACCAAATATTTCAAGTTTTGATTTTAGTTTGGTTGGGAATAATGGTAAAGTACCAGTTGACACTGCAGTTACAGATCGTGTGTGCCAGGTGAACATCAGGACTGGTAGGTTATGACCAGGCAGTCTTTCATGGTCCCACCACTCACTGAAGGCCCCACAGGCACACTTCGCAGCTGACCCTTTAGCAGGTCTTGAGAGCTCGGTCAAGGCCAAATCGGATGATAAAATACAGACTCTCCTTCCTTTCTGACCCTTTCCCTTACAGATCTTTCTGACTTCACACTACTTTCTCCTTCCTCTTCAAACTAAACCCTGTGGGTTTTAGTTCCTGTCTGATCTTGTATTAACCTGTTTGGGTTTTATTTGACCTTAGTTTGTATTTTGGTTTCTTTCATGCATGTTTTGAAAGTAAAACAATTGAAAAACCCACAGGGCAAAGCAACAGAGATGGCCAGTTTTTTGTGTTTTTTTTTTTCATTTATAAAATTCAGGTTTAATGGTGTGCTCTTAAATTTTCTTCTTTAGTATTAGTAGGAAAATTGCTTTAAAAGTACATGTTTTTGAAATTACTTCAGTCACAAATCTTTAGATCTAAGAACAACGACGTGCTAAACCTTCACTGCTTTTGTAGGTGACACGGGTAGTATTACTGTGGGTGAATAATCACTTCAATGACTTTGAAGGAGACCCTGCCATGACTCGATTTCTAGAGGAATTTGAAAATAATTTGGAAAGAGAGGTAATATTTTTGATCTTTAAAATATATTTTTTAATTAATTTATTGATAAGCACAGACAAAAGAATGAGTGGACAAGCCAGGACCTCTTTCTACTGCAAATGAATTCTAGATGCATGCTCCACTTTGTGCGTCTGGCCTTAAGTGGGTACTGGGGAATCGAACCTGGGCCGGCAGACTCTGTAGGCAAGCATCTTCAACCACTGAGCATCTTCCCAGACCTTGTAATTTTTTTTTAAAGATTAACTTCATTCTGTCTGTCTTTGAATTGATGTAAGTCTTCCTGAACTCCACAGAAAATGGGTGGGCATCTGAGGCTGTTGAATATTGCCTGTGCAGCCAAAGCAAAAAGAAGGCTGATGACACTGACGAAGCCCTACCGAGAAGCCCCTCTGCCTTTCATCCTACTGGGTGGCTCCGAGAAGGGCTTTGGCATCTTCGTGGACAGCGTGGATTCAGGCAGCAAGGCAACAGAAGCCGGCCTGAAGCGTGGGGACCAGGTACGGGGTTTCAGCATCCGGATATGAGGGAATTTCAATGTCTTTTTGTTCCTCTTTAGTCAGTCATGAATCTTATAACTTCATTTTTAGATATTAGAAGTAAATGGTCAAAACTTTGAAAATATCCAGCTTTCAAAGGCCATGGAGATTCTTCGAAATAACACACATTTGTCTATCACTGTGAAAACCAATTTATTTGGTGAGTATTGTTGCATACTTCTTTTGTTTTAGTTTTGTTTGGTTTAGTTTTACCTTTAGTTCTTAATTGTGAAGAAGTCATTTCCAAAACTACTAAATGCAAAGATTAAAGTACCTAAAGGGGAATATTAGCATGCATAATCATCGCCTTCATCATGCAAGTATGCAGTGAGATTAAGTCCCCATGGGCCTGAAGTGACGACCATGACGTCATTGCACACAGCAGTGAAGTCTCCTGTTGATGAATGCAACCACACTTGCAGGTTAGGGAGTGTGCTGCTCTTGGTGTTAGAGCTGATACCCAGGAGGCTCTTGGTGTTCACCTTGGGCTAGTTTTTCTTCACGGTTTTAATTTTAGTAACTTGGAAGTATGCACTTCTCATGAGTTTACAAGCTCCACAGCTACCTCGGCATTAGTCAACATCTTGTCAGTAGCATTTTGTGGTGTTGCTTTCTATTTATTTCAGTATTTAAAGAACTTCTAACAAGATTGTCTGAAGAGAAAAGAAATGGTGCCCCTCACCTTCCTAAAATTGGAGACATCAAAAAGGCCAGTCGCTATTCAATTCCAGATCTTGCTGTCGATGTGGAACAGGTGATAGGACTTGAAAAAGTAAATAAAAAAAGTAAAGCCAATACTGTTGGAGGAAGAAACAAACTGAAAAAGATACTGGATAAGACTCGGATCAGCATCTTACCTCAGAAACCATACAAGTAAGTGTCTGTCTACATTTTCTGGACCTTATTTTATTGTGTAAAAAGGGTATACAAAGGTGGTGATGCAGCCATCTCTTAACTGCTGAGCTGTCTTAGCAGTGATAATAAGCAAGTTTGTTTAATCCTGATTTTACCCCTTATCCACTCCTGATTTTCATTTGAGGGGTGTTCACTGGAACTTCTTCATAGTTTATGTGGGCTTCTTGCCCGCCTCATGACTTGGTTGTTTCACCACTCTCTGTGTTTCTTGGTGTCAAGCCTCAGCATATACTCTTCATCTACCAAATCATCTCTTCCTCCACCTGCCTCTCTTCATCCCTGACATTTTCTTTTTCCCTTCTTGGTTCTTTTCAATTATTTTACCCTTCCAAAGACATCACTTACCAAAACAAACCTCTGTTCTCTGTCTAAGTGTCCCTACCCTAACACTTTATTTCCGTTTTGTTGTTTTCTTCCTGCTTCATTTTAGTTTTGAGTCTAGGGATGTTCTTTTAAGTTTAGTTACCATGAGCCAACTTTTATTATATATTTCCCATACTACAGGTTAAAAAGATTAATTTATTGATTTGCTAATTTAATGAATCAAGAGATGCAAAAAATACAGCCATTCAAGGCTTCATCAAAGTATTTCCCTTCCTTAACTACATCTTATAAAATTTTAATCCACAGATTAGAGAGAAACAACTTAAAATGCTATTGATGGATTGGGTTTCAGATCTGGGTGTCTGCACTGTAGAATAACAGTAGTTTTTAAATTTCATAGCAGAGTCCCAAGGATAAGCAGTGGGTGTGATGATCTGTAAATACAGACTTGAGAGTGTTTATCTTGAGGAAGTTTCTGACAGACAGCAGGGGAGGACAGCTTTCATAAAAAATAGGAATCCATTTTTAAAGTGACCCTTCTTAATAAAAAATCCATTTTTAAATGGAGAAAAAAATAAGTTGTTTCCATACAGGGTTATTAGCAGTATAATAACAGAAACAAAATAAAAAAGATCTTAAAAATCATGTTTGACCATGAGTTAAATTTGAACCTAAAAGAAAAAAAAAGAAACCAAAGTCAGCCAGAGTCTGGCAAGTATTAATGGAACTGTGACATGGAAGAACTGGGCTGTAATCCATCCACAGCTCTGGGTGTCGGCAAGGCATACTGTACGAGAATAGCCTGTTTGATAATCTTCTGTCTGTGTGTGCTGAGAATGATATGCAAAAGCTAGATAGGTGTGGGGAGGTAATAATTAGATGTATATTGAATTTTAAAATACTGAGAAAACATTTTAAGCAAATAATGTGGCTCTTTTAAGCATTTTCTTGGGAAAATGATTTGAGAATTCATGTTGAAGTGGAAACATAGTATTTATGATAGGCTCAGTAGATTGGAGGACTTACTGTATTGTAATAGTTTTAATTCCTGTTACCATCTAAACTTTTCTGGACATCAGCATGAATTTATGAAGCTCTGGGGATTTTTAAAGTGTGTGCATGTACGTGTGTGCATGCATGTGTAGGCCAGTGGACACCCTCTGGTGGTGTTTCTCTCAAGCATTGTCCATCTTCTTAGAGAATGGGTCTTTCTCTGGCATGGAGCTCACAGCGAGCCCCAGGGACCCACCTGTCGCCACCTCCCCAGAGCTGGGGTGACAGTCACAGACCAGACACCTAGCATTTTTATGAGGACTGAACTTGGATTCTATGATTGCGAGGCATTTGACTAAGCTGTCCATCTCCCCAGACCCTTGTTCATGTTCAGCACTGTACCACTGAACCATACGCCCAATTTAGGAATGAGCTAAGTATTTATTTGAGAGAGAGGCAGACAGATGGACACACACACACACACAGGGCGGGAGGGAGGAAGGGAGGGGGAGAGAGAAAGAGGAGAGAGAGAGAGAGAAGAGAAAGTATAGGCATGCTAGAGCTTCCTGCCATTGCAAACGAACTTCAGACACATGTTCCACTTTGTGCATCTGTTGTTAGATGGGTGCTGAAGAATCGAACCCAGGCCATCAGGCTTTACCAACAAGTGCTTTTTACCACTGAGCCATGTCTTCAGCCCTAAAAATTGAGGATTCTTTAAAAAAATTTTTTTTTATTTCTTTGAGAGAGGGGGTAGGAGGGAGGGAGAGAAAGAGAATGGCATCTTGCACGTGAACTCCAGATACATGGGCCACTTTGTACAGCTGACTTTACACGGGTAATGGGAAATTGAACCTAAGCTGGCAGGCTTGGCAAGCAAGTGACTTTAACTGCTCTAGCTATCTCTTCAGCCCATAAATATTTTTTGAACAAAACACTAATCTAGTAATTAAATCTTCTAGTTACATTGTCAGTATTACCGAAGCTAAGGTTCTAGATCCTGGCATACGGGCAGGGACAGGCCTGGAGAGTTGGTGTGATCAAGGAGTGCAGGTGTGGTGGGCATAGTAGAAGAGGACAGTGGGGCGCTGCGTGACAGAGTTCAAGTAGGGATGCCAGATACAGAGCAAGAACACAAACGAGGAATAATTCAGCAAAGAGTCAACTAGTGAACAAAGCAGAGAGCTTAAAAAATAGGAGGGGGAGGGACATCGTCCAGTTAGATCTTACATAAAAAGTAGCGTTAGTCCAAGAATATCCTTGTGTCTGTGGGTTACAGAGTTGTAGCTGAGTCATTGAGAAACAGGGTGGGTGTTGAGGTGTTTAAAAAACAGCTGAGGGGTGCTGGGGAGGTGCTGAGGAGTAGGAGTGATTGCCACACAAGCATGGGGCCCACAGGACTGTGGAGTTCATTCCCCAGGCCTGTGGGAAGCAGAAACTGGAGAATTGTGGGGGCTCACTGAGCAGCTCTTGGTTTAGTGACAGACTGTCTCAAGGAAATGTGAGTGACAGAAGACAGCTGATGTTCTCTGGCCTCTGCTCATGTGCACATCTACACATGTGTGTAAACACCCTCCACACACACCATGACAGACATCTGTTACGGGGTGTGACTGGGGTATATTATCTACAGCCCTTTGTACTAGGAGCATTCTGATAGTTAGGACTTTGGTCTGTGCCCCTAGTAATTTTTTATGTCATGTATTGCCTCTTAATATTTTGGTAAAGACAGTTTTATGTAATTGAAAAATAAAATTCTACTAATGTGAAGGGTTTTAGTCATTCACAGAATATTAATGTTTAGTCTTCCTATGACTAACAGGCTTAAGTATTCTGCACCTTCCTTATATCTGGAAGGATTTCCTCATGATAGCTTCAACTATATCCCAATATTAATGTAATTTTTTGCATTTTGTTTCAAGATGTTCATAGAAATTACAACCACACCCATTTGTATATGATTTAGTTATTTATGTGTAAATGCTTGTTTTATTGGCTATTTTGTTTAGGAAACATTTGACCCTTTAAGCTAGAAATTGTTTTTATATGTTGTTAAGTCATGTTTTAAAACTCCATAAGTCAGTTGTGACACCTATGATTCGGGTGACTGAGGCAAGACCTTGTCTCAAACAATGAAACAACTTATCCACAGAAATACAGAAATAGCTTTTTTTGTTTTGTTTTGTTTTTTGAGGTAGGGTCTCGCTCTAGTCCAGGCTGACCTGGAATTCACTATGTAGTCTCAGGGTGGCCTTGAACTCATGGCAATCCTCCTACCTCTGCCTCCCGAGTGCTGGGATTAAAGGCATGCGCCACCACGCCTGGCTCAGAAATAGCTTTTATAAATGGAAAGCAGTTTGTAGCCATCTAAATAACTAGTCCTTTTCTGGGAACATATATGTGTATCTAGAAATTTTGAGCAGAGAATTAAAAGTGAGTTACTGAGTTACCACAGCCTTTCCTTTGATGCCAGGAAATGCCATCATGGCCGCTGCTCTTTTATGCTCTCCAATTAAGAAATGATGCCAATGTCAAGGTTTCCTTAGAGTTGACTCCATAGTGATCTCACATTTCTCTGCTGCATCCATTTTCTTGAGTTCTTGGTGATCAGGTGATAAAACAATATGTCACAGTTCTAATGCAGAAGTGTAGGTTGAGTGAGCCTGGATGCAACACTTAATGTACTTTTTCTTAAATTCATTCCCATCAGAACTACAGGCACATGTTTTCTTGACTTTTTATACCAAGAAAATACTAATATTGGTTATGACTTAACAAGCTTAAATGACAGGCTTTAGAGAAACCTATATATTTAAGAAATAGTGGCATGACTTGAATATGCTTCCGTAATTGTGGCTCTTATCATTGTCAACCTAATTCATTAACGTTATAAATTTTAAAGGCCTAAAAAAAAAAGAAAGAAAGAAATTTTAAAGGCCTCTGTCTTATTTAATGGTCTGCAGTGCTTATCACTTTTCCCTGTTCTAATGTCCTCTTGGGTAGTGATATTGGGATTGGTCAGTCTCAAGATGACAGCATAGTAGGACTGAGGCAGACGAAGCACATCCCAGCCGCCCTACCTGTTAGTGGGACGCTGTCGTCCAGTAACCCTGACCTTCTACAGTCTCACCACCGAATCCTGGACTTCAGCACCACTCCTGGTGAGCACCAAGTTCCTTTGCTCTCTCAGCGGGATCTCCTCTCCTCTCATAGGGGTAGTGCCATGGGGGGGTCTCTCTTGGTTTGCCTATAGATTGTGTCACTTGACAAGAGTCAGAGGGATCTTAAATTCCAAACCATGGGAACAGTTTTTGTCATATCCTCTTTTAAAAAAGATATTTTTATGTATTTGAGAGGGAGGGAGCGAGAGTATGGGTGTGCCAGGGCCTCTTGCCACTGCACACCAACTCCAGACACATGTACCACATTGTGCATCTGTCTTTACTTGGGTTCTGGAGAATTGAACCTGGGCAAGCTGCTGAGCCATCTCCCCAGCCTCATATTCTCAAAAACGTTTTGATATGACCCTGGCAAATAATCTTGCAACCCCTTTTTGTCTTGATAAAATGGATAACAACATACTATGAAGTTACTACTAAGTCACATATTTTTGGTCACCTTATGGGCTTTTCAGTATAATAAATTAACTTTAGATTTGAATGTTCTTTTGTGTGTGCTGATCAGTGTTGATATCCGTGCATACATCATTTATTTATGAATTGCTGTGTTCTTGCAACCAAATTGGCACTTTGAAGTGCTGCAGTGAGGAGAGGTGAAAGTTCATCAGGTCTTTTCTCAGGTGGTTTCTATAGATAACTTTAATTGTTTTATTATCTATTAAAATCCTTCCTGCCTCTTTGTGACTTTTCTTCCCTCAGACTTGCCAGATCAGGTACTGAGGGTTTTTAAGGCCGACCAGCAAAGCCGGTACATCATGATCAGTAAAGACACCACAGCGAAGGAAGTGGTCGTCCAGGCCATCAGGGAGTTTGCCGTTACTGCCACTCCAGACCAGTATTCTCTGTGTGAGGTTTCTGTCACTCCAGAGGGCGTCATCAAGCAGAGAAGGCTTCCTGATCAGCTTTCCAAACTGGCCGATAGGATACAGCTGAGTGGAAGGTAGCCACTGTCTGTCGTATGGATGTCTTTATCCCTCTTCAAACCCAACCAAAGTCCAAGAGAAGAAGCATTTTTGTTATTATGTTTCTGCTGTGCTGAAGATTGAGGACCTTGCTCTATCCTGAGCTTCATCCTGAGCCCTGAGATGAGGGTTTTTAGGGGTTTGTAAATCCAAAGTGCCCTGCAGGGTAAAAGCAGGAATTTCCCTCTTTACTGTGAAATACTATGTGATAGTTTGTGTGT
The DNA here is from genome assembly GCA_004024765.1 of Zapus hudsonius. Classification (NCBI taxonomy): domain Eukaryota; kingdom Metazoa; phylum Chordata; class Mammalia; order Rodentia; family Dipodidae; genus Zapus; species Zapus hudsonius. Next base: position 70,312 of record PVHP010001574.1, read on the forward strand.
GTGGACTGCTGACCCTCATGAAGAATTGTTAAGAACCTGTTCAAGGGCTGAGGACATGGGCTCAGTGCCTAAAGGTACTTACTTGCAAAGCCTGCCAGCCCAGGTTCAATTTCCCCAGCACCCACATAAAGCCAGACACAAAAAGTGTCACATATATCTGACTTTCATTTCCAGTAGCAGGAAACCCTGTTGTGCTTACACATACACACACAAATGATCTTTTTAAACACAGAGGGGAGACAAAGGATATTGGAAGGGGCTTATGATCAGGGTACATTGTGTATATGTATGGAGGTTGTCAAGAAAAAGTTTAAAAAAAATAAAACTATTCAAGAGCTAGGATGATGGCTCAGTTGGTAAAGTGTTTGCCTTGCAAGCATGAAGGCCTGAGTTCTCTCCCACATTAAGAAAAGCTGGCATTGTAATACATACTTATAATTACAGAGCTGGAAGGGTGGAGACAGGTGAGGCCCAGAGGCTCACTGGATAGCCATTCTAGCCAAATCAGTGAGCCCCAGGCCAGTGCAAGGCCTTCTATCCAGATAAACACACAGATCACACATGCAATAACATTCATGCATGCATACACAGCCAGTAAATCAGCATTCCTGAGGAACACCACCCAAGGATTCACATCATACTCTCACATTAAATTTTTTTAAGTGTTCCAGTACTATGACCAGAAAGCTATTATTGGCAGCCATAGTACAAGTAGGAACTGCTGAACACCTGGTTATGGAGCAGGAAACATTGGACACTTAAAGAGTAACGCCCAGTGTTCTCCCAGATGGGAGTGCTCACAAGTACATCTTCTGACCTGTGTCATCAGCTGCTGCAGACCTCACCTTCCCAGGTGCTTCATTAGTGTAGGAAGACATCTGTGTGGCCACGGGCTTCGCTGGTGCCAGCTGTTGTCTGTTAACTCAAGAAGCAAATCTTAGTTGCTGTGAAGGGTGGTCCTTGTTGTACATGTTACTTGCAAGAAAGAAACACGTGCCTGGTTTTTGTATGGTTGTCAGTAATGTCTCCATTGTTAGTCAACCTCAAGTCACAAAAAAGTAGAGAAAGTTTTTTTTTTTAATTTTGGCTTTAATATCTTGACTAAATTCTTTGCTGAGTGAAAATTAAGTAGTCACACAAATAAAGCTTTTTCTATTTTTCTTATGAAGTATTTCATTACTCTTGACTTTTACCATGGTATGTCTCTAAATGACGCCTTTCAAAACTTCAGTCTCAGCTCTAGTTGAAAACAAAAGTCTTTTCTCTTTTCTTTCTGACCATGACACTTGCAGATAATTCCATTTTTAGGAGGTCAGGCTATCTGTTGAGTGTACACTGCTGTGTCCACAATCGTAGTAGAGTCCCACAGATCTCCATTGAGCTATAAATTCATGATTCCTGGTTGTCATGGACTGTGTACTCTTTTTTTCTTCACTTAACTTCTGTGAGCAAGCCTGTCAAGCAGCAGCATAAGGAAGGACAGGGTTTACCTGGCTTTCAGTTATGAGGGTACAGTCCATCATGGTGGAGAAGGCATGGTGACAGGTCACATGGTGCCCACAGTCTGGAAGCAGAGAGGAAACAGAAAGTGGGGCCAGGCTATAAAACCAAAATCCCCACCCTCAGCAAGCCACTTCCTCCAACAAATCTCTACCTCCTAAAGGTTTCACAACCTCTCAAACAGCGCCACGAGCTGGGGGACCAAGCCTTCAAACACATGAGCAGGTGGGATTTCACATTGAAAGCACAGAAGGTTCCATGAATAACCAGAATGGATAAGTGAATATCAAGGGACAAGGTGTATGCTTTCTGTCATAACTTTCACAAAATATGCAAAAGGCCAGTTTAACAGGACCGTCCCACACCCCCCATGTGTCTGTGCATTTTTTTTTATGTATAAAATTCCTCCCCCACTTTTGTTTTTGTTTTGTTCTTTGTTTTTTAACCTCAGAGTCAGGACTATGCACCTGCCTCTGCCTCCTGAGTGCTGGGATTAAAGGCGTGTGCCTTCACACCCAGCTCATTGATAGAATTCCTTGGAGGAAACATTTGCTACCCAAAGAACAGAGGAGAACCACAGGCCATACACAGTGCTACTCTCACCAAGTTAACTTAAAAACAGGAGAGGAGCACTAGCTCTAAGTTACCATCTGCACTGACAAGACACGTGATAAGGTGATTCCTGCCCCACTTACCTAGAGGGTGTTCACGACAATTCAGATATTCAGAAACTGAAATCTGCTTTAGAATTTTGTAGCTCAGATGATCAAATGGGAGGCAACGGGCTTCAAGGTTCTTTGGCATTTCAATAAATTAACTTGGATTTGTGAACCTACCAATTGTCAGATTCCTGCTTCACTCAGAGAATGAGTGATGGCTTTGGTCTGATCTTTCTTGTGCCCCTCTTGAAGGCCTGTGTCTCTGCCTAGACTGAATAGTAACTATTTTCTGTCACCTTTGGCCAACAAGGTAAAATATTTTCAATGGCAGAAGATGAAAAAAATGATTGCTACAAGGGACATTCCCTGTGGTTTGCTCAGCCACGCCTGCCTTCTGGGTGGTGGCTCTGTCACCCCTGGTGGCTGGGGCCACACCTGCACTGCACATCTTGGGTTAGAAGTCTTCCATTGCTCACCTTTGCTCACAAGATTCCCATGAGAAGTAGCACCATTCCCTTAAGTAACATCACCAGCCTGCTGCTCAGCTTTCCACCTCTTGCATTCTGTTGTCACAGGTACTATCTGAAAAACAATATGGAGACGGAAACACTTTGTTCTGACGAGGATGCCCAGGAGCTGTTGCGAGAGAGCCAGATCTCTCTCCTTCAGCTCAGCACTGTGGAAGTCGCCACACAACTTTCCATGCGGAATTTCGAACTCTTCCGCAACATCGAGCCTACCGAGTACATCGATGATTTATTTAAACTCAAGTCAAAGACCAGCTGTGCCAATCTGAAGAAATTTGAGGAAGTCATCAACCAGGAAACATTTTGGGTGGCTTCTGAAATCCTACGAGAGACAAACCAGCTGAAGAGGATGAAAATCATTAAACACTTCATCAAGATTGCTCTGCACTGCCGGGAGTGCAAGAACTTCAACTCCATGTTTGCAATCATTAGGTGAGAGAGCAGGCCTTCCACAGGGTGCAGTGGGTTTTGCTGACTAGAGATAGCTCAGTCTTGGAGCATCGTGTAATTTTATAAATGTAGCTATTGATAGTTAACCCACTGTGTGTGTGTTGCTGCATCTAACTCAGGGCCTCATGCCCAGTAGACTGTAATTGACTTAAAATGAGCAATTCTTTCTGAGTCTCACTCTTTTTTGATAGTTGATAAGATAGGGCCTCCCTGTATATCCCAGACTCACCTCATGATCCCCCTTCCTCTGCCTTGCAAGTGCTGGACTTGCAAACATATACCACCACACCCTGCTCCCAGGATTCTTAGTCTCCAACTTAAAACCTCTAATAGAATGATTTGGAAACAAAGTCTGTATATGCTACTTGCTTCACTCATTCATTTATATTCTGGTTTTTGGTTTTTTAAGGGAGGGTCTTGCTCTAGCCCAGGCTGACCTGAATTCACTATGTAATCTCAGGCTGGCCTAGAACTCACAGCAATCCTCTTACCTCTGTCACCCAAGTCCTGGGATTAAAGGCCTGCACCACCACACCTGGCTATATTCTGTGTTATACTCTTTTAGCAAATTACTTTAATTTCTCTGAACAATCAGTTTCTCTGTAAAGAAACAATACTCCAACGAGTTACCAAAAAGATTAAATAATATAATGTTTATGGGGGTCCCATCAGACAGCAGAAAGCAGATGCTCAGTAAAAGTTAACTTTCTTCCCTTTCACAACCGCTCACACTGAGGCTGGGTGAAACAATTACATTGTAGACAATTAACTATTGTCTTCATACTCTCTGGCCTACTATGACTTTTATTGTGATAGAATATTTGCCCAATCTTTAATTTTTTAATTTAATTTTGCCGGGCTTGAGATGAGGCAGCACACCATGGTGGAACCATCAAGTAGGGCAAACTGTTTTTCTTGTGGCTGGAACACAAGAGGAAAAGACTTGGGGGTCCCTACACTGCCAGTTACCTGTGACCCTCCCTAGCATTCCCCCATCTGGAAACAAATTCTTGTTGTGTAGATTAGGTGGCCTTGAACTTGTGATCCTCCAGTCTTAGCTTCTCCAGTGCTGGTATGACAGATGTGCTACTATGTCCAGCTTAGCTACCCTTCCAGTATTACAGTGGGCTGCAAAATAAACTCATTTTTTAAAATAAAGGACTTGATATTACAAATTGGTCATATTCCTGTCGGGTTATACTCATAGCCCTTCTCCCCACCTCCATTCCACTGAGGGATCTCCTCGCTGGGATTATCAGTATTCACTGTGGGGTCAAGAATGTGCCTGTCAGTCTCTGCGGAGGGGGTGGTGACAGTGTCTCAGAGTGTACCATTTCACCCTGTGGCTCTTAAAATCTTTGGCCCCCACTTCTGCAATGTTCTCTGAGCCTTAGAGTGCATGTTCTAAGTTTACTTCAGTGTTGAGCTCTCTGCTTTGATGAGCTTTGACTTTCCTGGTGGAGGATTTCAAACTTTTACCATGAAGGGACTTTGGGGGCCAGTTTATATCCAAAGCATGGTGGAGAGTAAGCAGATAAAGGGAAGATGAGTGAAGCCCAGTGGTTTGGGCCTTGACTGCCTCTTCCAGGTGCCACCCAGGACCTCATGAACTGCTTACATACACCTTCTGCATATTGCTACACATATCAAGCTCACGCAGAGGGGCTGTATGTCAGCGAATACTGTTGGCTTCGCTTCTTTCAGTGCAGAGTGGATCATTTAACTGTATCTCACCTCTCTTTCTCCTCTTTCAGTGGTCTAAACTTGGCACCAGTGGCAAGACTTCGAACCACCTGGGAAAAACTCCCCAATAAATATGAAAAGCTATTCCAGGACCTACAAGACCTTTTTGATCCTTCCAGAAATATGGCAAAATACCGCAACGTCCTCAGCGGCCAGAACCTGCAGCCTCCCGTCATCCCCCTGTTCCCTGTCATCAAGAAGGACCTCACATTCTTACATGAAGGTGAGCAGAAGAAAGCAGTCTTCTCTTGTTGGGGCACAGCATGAACATGTGGTGACTTCCTTGTCCTTCTCTGTCAATCACAGGAAATGACTCAAAAGTAGACGGGCTAGTCAACTTTGAGAAGCTAAGGATGATCGCAAAAGAAATTCGTCATGTTGGCCGAATGGCTTCAGTCAACATGGACCCTGCCCTTCTGTTCAGGACCCGGTGCGTGAGTGGGGCTGGAGAGGCTAGGTTAGAGCGTCCCTTGGAGGAGGAAATGTGAACGTGTTCGCTTGCAGTATGGAAGGGATAGCATTGGGAAGCCAGCCCCAGGAAGCTTCAGTTTGAATAATGCTGCGTATTCTGCACCCAGTGCGTGCTTGACAGTTACTGAAAACAGCGCATTGTAATATGTTCCTATTTTTCAGAATGCTGATTTTTATGGTTAGAACTCATAATTCATAGTATGAACTAAAATATGTAAATACCTCAAACAGGATTTTCTCCATATCCATATACTAGATTTAGCTGTCAGTGTAGCAAAAATGATTGATTCAATGGAAGAAGGCAAAAGAAGTCCTCATTCTAAAACAAAAATAAATGTAAGGCCGGGAGTGGTGGTACATGCCTTTAACCCCAGCACTCAGGAGGCAGAGGTAGGAGGATCGCTGTGAGTTCAAGGCTAGGGATTAGAAAGTGATTTCCAGTTCAGCCTGGGCTAGAGTGAGACCCTACCTCAAACCCCCCCCCCAAAAAAAATAAAATAAATGTAAGGCACAGTCTTTTAAGCCAGAAAAATGTTTTTAGTAGAGCACTATGTATGAGGTGATTATAGTTTCAGGTTTGTGGGCTCCTAGACTGCTTGTTCGGAAGTCTAGTCCTTTCTTTCTGAGCTTGTGATCTTTCTGTCTCTCTCTCTTTCTACACCCACGCTTCAATCTCCACGGCTCTCACTTACAGGAAGAAGAAGTGGCGGAGTCTGGGGTAAGTGGCAGAGCTCTGGACATGCACACACAGTTCTTGCTCGGCCCATTGCATCATTTCCTACCTGCCGTCTGTTCTGATGCTTGGCGTTTTTGCTTTTTTCCTTAACCCTCTTGCTTTAGCAAACTTTCAGATGGCAAACTGACTTCAAGTTTAATCTGTTGGGGCTTTGTTGAAGTCAGATATCCACAGAGCTGTGAAATGATTGATGGTTTTTCTGGGGAAATGTAGACCAGGCATATTTCTTGGCTGTCAGAAAGATTGTATTTTAACATAATTTCTGTGTCTTGAAATGAAGAAACTCAAACTAGGGGGAAGGGAAGAATGATATTAGAAGGGGAAAATGTGCAAGTAAAATACTGTTGCACAGATACAGAGACTTAAATATGTGATACGAGACACTCCCGCGTGTTGAATCAAATTTTCTACAGCTCAACTAACCACTATTTTCATTCTGTATAAACCAGTCCTTTTTAAAATAATAATTCCTAACAACTCATGTGCTAAGTAGTTTCCATACATATGTTTACATTTGCATGACTGTTGTATTAACAGATTCACAGTAGTTCTGTAAAAACTCACCACATTCAACTCACAGAGTAAAAAACCAGTTGTGAACAGTGTAGCAGAGCTTAATTAAATCTAGATAAAGCATCCTTTTTAGTTCAAGCAAATTTATCTTGTGGCTATGTATCCTTGTGTGAGCTCTTACATACAATTATGTTTGAATGTTCTGTGAGGCAAAAAGCAGAATTTCCTACTGGGAACAGGACATGTGCCAAACATACACTTATGTGTATTATATATAATTCTTTTTTGAACCAAAAACTTTGGGTAATCTATATTATTCTGAGTTGCTATATTGCAGTGTACTTAGTGAAGGAGGCACGTGACCTTTCAGGCGTAGAACACTGACATGATGTTGGCAGTTCAGGTAGGTCACTAATGCTGGGCTCAAGTGAGTTGCATTCTCCCTTGTCGTCTTCCAGGTCCCTCAGCCAGGGCAGCGCGAATGCCGCAGTGCTAGACGTGGCTCAGACAGGGGGCCATAAGAAGCGGGTGCGCCGCAGTTCCTTTCTCAATGCCAAAAAGCTTTACGAGGACGCCCAAATGGCTCGAAAAGTGAAGCAGTACCTGTCCAACCTTGAGCTGGAGATGGACGAGGAGAGTCTGCAGACGTTGTCACTGCAGTGCGAGCCAGCCACCAACACACGTGAGTTTCCCCCAAAGTAGCTGCAGATGGCTCCCAGTCCAATGGGAGGGAGAGGCTAAAATAGGCCTCAGAACAAAGGGGAGAACAATGGTCTGAGATGTCCTGACCTTTCTCTGTGCTTGCTCACGCCTTGTGTCCAGCTAAGTTAGCTGAGGAGGACTTATGCTGACACTTTGGTTTTGTTGGACACTTGGGACAAACATGCAGGGGACAGGAATTAGTTGAGGATATGGTTGGTACACCCTCTTTCCTCACAGGTACTCAAAGTTGTACACATCCTGGGAAGGGGTCACCAGGGCAGAGGCGCACAACACCCAGCTCCCACCTCTAAAGCAGGGATCCTGCTATACTGTGAACCACAACTCGTCCAGTGTGTAGGAGCCAGGTGTGCTGGCAGGCACCTGTGGTTCCAGCTAATAGTTGCCGAGGCAAAATTGCTTGAGCCCAGGCATTCATTGGCCAGCCTTGAACAACATAGTGACACATACCTGTTACAGATAACTCCAAAACCTGGCCCAGCTAAAAATAGGGCACTTTTCTTTCTCTCTGCATCTGCACTTGTAAGATAAAGCTGTGTTGCATTTAGGACACTTGGAATCATCTGTGGACAAATTTGAAAACTAGTCTCTCTATAGTTTAAAAGAGAGATAAATAAGTTAGGAATGTTGATACCTGGGATAATTTAAAGGCCCTTTGTGTGTGGCATTGTCAAGAACTTGTTCTTTGGAGTCAGAAAAGCCTGGGTTCAAATCCTTTTTGCCCCTCTTAATAGGAGTATGGCCTTGGGCAAAGGACTTGAGTCCTAACCCTGGCTTTTGAGTGTGTCTTTTGTGTTGCTGATTTATCCTGGATCTTGGGACGTGACATATATACTAGTCCTGTAAACTGGTCTCCATCTGTTGGCCACAGAGTTAAATACTGTTTAAGCTGCATTGGCTGCTGTCTGCTTAGAGGTAACTCTCCCCATGGGAGGATTGCATATGATAAGATTACAGTTAAAAGCTTTAACTCCTGTGTCACAGAAGTTCTAGATGTCATTTTAGAATAGCAGTTCCTGGTGACTTTCCTGTTGTCATTTTTATCATGTATCTGGTTTTTACTCACATCCACAGTGTCTACCTGTACACATTGCTTCTGTTTTTAATTTGTTATATTTACTTTATGGATTTCATAAAGTAAATATATCTGTATTGCCATACTCTCATATTTTCTGTAACTAGGGTTTCTCCCATTTCTGTCCTAGACAAGGCAATAGAGAATTTTTTAAAATGTGAATTTTTGTTTTTTTAGCTGTAGAAAATTCTCATGCTGTCTTAAAATTATCTTTACATAGTTCCTGCTACCTAAAACACTGTCTTCTGTTTTTACTCTAAAAATTATTAGTGCCTAAGAATCCTGCTGACAAAAAGCCCGTCAAGTCTGAGACGTCCCCGGTGGCTCCCCGGGCCGGGTCACAGCAGAAGGCACAGCAGCAGCAGGCGCTGTCTCAGCCACATAAGGGCAGCCAGGGACTCCAGGTTCCCGCCGTGTCCCTGTACCCTTCCCGGAAGAAAGTCCCAGTAAAAGACCTCCCACCTTTTGGTAAGTTAGTGAATTTATTCATTGACATGTGTTTCTGATTAGGAAAATAATGTTCATTTTAGATAACTGTCTAATACACTTGGTTTCTGCGCTTGTCTTCATCTAGTAAAACATGACTATTCAGCAAAGTCATCTCTGCTTGTTTTCACGAACAGCATCTCATTTGTTGTATAAGATTGCGTTTCCTCCTTGTATTTTCATTCACACCCACTGGCCTCTCCCAGTACGACCCTGCTTCTTTAAGCAGCCCTTCTCTCTCCTCCTGCCTTCACCTAGAGTCCACATATGTGACTGCGTGTGATATGTTTCATTTAACATGATGATCTCCAGTTTTATCCATTTGTCTATGAATGAGAGAATCTCATTCTTTTTAAAAAAAAAAAAACAACAAAAAAAAACCCTTTGTATTGCAGCTTCCATAAGTTTAGACAAACCATGACAGTTCCTTCTCTCCACTCCCATCCCCCTCTCAAATCCACCCTCCATTGAATCCCCTCCTGCTACTTCTAATTAGTCTCACTCTTCTTTGGATGTCATCATCTTTTCCTCTTGTTAATGAAGGTCTTGTGTAGGTAGTTTCAGGCTCTGCAAGGTCATGAATATCAAGGCCACTTTGTGCCTGGAAGATTGCATTGTAAGCAGTTACTGGATTTTCTTTTCTTTTTTTTTTTTTTGGTTTTTCAAAGTAGGGTCTCACTCTAGCCCAGGCTGACCTGGAATTCACTACGTAGTCTCAGGGTGGCCTCCAACTCATGGTGATCCTCCTACCTCTGCCTCCCAAGTGCTGGGATTAAAGGCGTGCGCTACCATGCCCGGCATGGATTTTCTTTTTCCATCCATCTTTTGGTGGGCATCTAAGCTGACTCGTTAGCTTGCCTGTTCTGAATAGTGCAAGAGAAACCACGGCTATACAGGCATCTCTGGTATGCTGACTGACTCCCTTGGGTAGATACCCAGCAGAGGCATGGCTGTAGTTTTTACCCCTGCATAGTGGCTGGACTAGCTTCATTTGTGTCTGGTGGTTCCTCTTGAGTGGGTAAGGTGGAACCTCAGTAGGGTTCTGGTATCATCTTTTATGCTGAGAATAAGGAAGGGGTTTTCCATGTATTTATCATTTGCCTCTCATATTTTGAGAATTATCTGTTCAGTTCATTTGCCTGTTTTATTGATTGGTTATTTTGTGGTGTCTGTGCCCTGAATTCATTTTATAGTCTGAATGTTAATCCCTTGTCAGATAATTAACAGACAAAATCATCTTCCATTCTACAGGAAGTATCTCATTTTATCATGATCCTTTGTGGGATGAAGTCAAGAGAGACTGCACAATTGTTAGCTCAGTTTTAAGCGGGTACAAGAGTTGCTTTGTTCGTGTACATTATTTAAGTGTGTTTCCCTCCTCGATGAGTTGCAGACATGTAGACTGGATACTTGTTCAGCTAAATGATTGGTCTGGAGGAGGTTCATCTGTTGTCTGCTTTCCTGGTGCTGGGAATTGGAAGCACAGGCTGCACCCTCCAGGCACAGAGGTGAATTCTTGGTGATCACTGATTCTGTAGCTTAGGAGCTCAAGGAATCCAGCTGCTGTCTGAAGATTGACAAGGGCGGTCACGTGTCCTCTGTCCCATTACAAGTAACTAATTGATTCGGGTGTGGTGACACATGCCTGCCTTTGATGCTAGCATTCGGCAGCGGCAGCGGCATGTTGAGGTGGGAAGAGCCTGGACTAGCATTGAGACCCTACCTCAGGAAAAAAAAAATAATAATAATAATAATAATAATAACGATTTGGGCTAGGAAGATGGCTTAGCAGTTAAAGGAACTTGCCTGCAAAGCCTCCTGGCCAGGTTCAGTTCTTTATCCAGGTTCACAAAGTGGCACATACATCTTGAGTGTGTGTTCAGCAGCAACAGGCCCAGGCACACCCATATTCGTTCACTCATTTATTCATTTATTCTATCACCCTTCTAACTCTCTGTCAAATAAATAAGCAAGTATTGTGTGTATGTATGGTGTATATATATATGTGTGTGTGTGTGTGTGTGTGTGTCTATGTAAAGTGACTACTGTCACTCCCTTGATGTAAATAAACAACAGAATGATTTCTTATGAAACATACTGTTGTTCTTTCTGTGTACATGTAAAAGAAAGTTTATTTAAAGTCAGTGGCTATAAAGAGCTTGCTTAGGTAAAGATGGATGTTGCTAACTCAACCCTGGACTTCGCTAGTCAGTAAGAGGTTCACAGTGTACCCACCTGTGCTCTGACCTCACCCATTACTCCTGATCAGAGAGAGTGACGTTTGTTGAGTTCAGGGAGAAAATGAGGACACTTCATATACTTACTTTTTTGAACACTTGTGTTCACATTGTGACAACATGTTGCATCTTTCTTTTGTACCTGTGTTCACAATTTGATGTATTCCTGAGTTCTCTGCAGTGTGATTCCATCTTCTTTTCTATGGTGAACTTTCTGTGAGAAAGATTGTCGGTCTTAAAAAGCCAGGTGCGGTGGCACTCACCTTTAATCCCAGCACTTTGGAGGCAGAGGTAGGAGGATCGCTGTGAGTTCAAGGCCGCACTGAGATAACATAGTAAATTCTAGGTCAGCCTGGGATAGAGCAAAACCCTATCTCAGGGGGAGAGGGGGAAGATTATCAGTTTTCTTTTTATCTAGAAATATATACTGTATTAGCTATATTTAAAGAAAAGTGGGCCTGCCTAAATAGAAAGCTATCTCCCATTTTCCCAAAGAGAATGTCTCAAAATATCTTTAAGTCCATTTGGATTTATGAGCTTTAGAAATGTGAATAAAATATCACCTGTCATCTTAAGATACTAAGTTTAATGTATTTAAAGTCACATGACACAAAATGCCTACTTAAAGATGCCAAGACATTTTCTTCTCCATTCTCTTTTGTGTTCTGAACACTCTGCATCTTAGTAAAGCGACCAGCTACCACTAGCTGGATGTGGTGACACACACCTATGATCCCAGCACTCAGGTGACTGAGGCAAGAGGATTGTGAGTTTGGGTTACATAGCAAGTTCAAGGCCAGTCTGGGATACATAGTGAGGCCTTATTTCTAAAAACAAAACGGTGGTGACTAGACCCACTTTGGAAGCACCAAGCGTGGCTTTCTAAGGCTTAGCACAGGCATAGGGCATCTGAAAGCTGTGGGCTCTGACAAGTGCGGTGCGGCCCTGGAGCCCAGCTGTCTCAGGCTCATGGTTTTCCAGAAGTGTCTTTGTTCACAGCCAAGTGATCAAAGCTGCCTGAAAATTGTATGAGACTATTATTGGGAGGATTAAGGTAACAGACTAGATCCTGTGTGTGGTCTTGGTTTGTCCCCTCAGCAGAAACCTTCCTGGTCCCTTCTGTATACCACAGGAGACACAGTGTCCCCTACCTTCTCTGCCACTGGTTTCTTTGATCAAGTATCAGGGGCCTGAAATTCCTTAGTGCTCTTAACTTTTCTTGGTTAACACCTGTTACCTCTTAACCTTTACTTTCCTCCTACTGCTCCAAATTTCCCAGAGCTAGCATTTCCAGGAATATTAAAAAAAAGTCTTTGTTTCTAACTCAAACTTGAGTTCTCATAACCAGTTGAAACCAGCTGTGCCACTTGCACCCTAAATCCACATGTTCTCCAGTTGCCAGTGTTTTCTTTTGTTGTTGAGCACATTGTTGGGTGAGTATGGTGACAGGGTTATTCTAAAGTAACACACCAAAGCAGTTTGTTTCCTGCAGTACCAAGCTGCATGTATCTCAAGAACACATAGAACATTTTGGCTATAAATAGGTTATATAAACTACTGTAATACTGAATCTTGACACAGAAAGGCTTTTAATAATTAGTATTTTCTTTCAGTCTTTCATGGTGCTGGGGATGCAGCCTAGGGCCTTGCATCTGCCAGGCATGCACTCCACCACAGAGCCACACCTCCGGCTCCTTTCAGTCTTGCAAATGCCTATCTGAATTACTTTCTTTCTCATACAGGGATAAATTCACCACAAGCTTTAAAGAAAATCCTCTCCCTCTCAGAAGAAGGGAGCTTGGAGCGGCACAAGAAGCAAGCAGAAGACACCATATCAAATGCGTCCTCACAGCTGTCTCCGCCCACTTCTCCTCAGAGCTCTCCCCGGAAAGGTAAACTTCCTGTTTGTTCCCTTGGTAAAAATACACACATGTCACCTCAATAAATCCCAGTTACGTTTCCAGTGTTCTACTGCATTAAATTATCTCAGAGGTATGCAATGGATTTTCCCCATCGTCTTACTCATCTGGAAGGATTTTTGTATTTTTTGACTTTCAGTTTCTTCTAATCGGCTTTAGAAGACTAAGGAAAATATTTAAGAAATAGTAAACAAGATGATTTCTTAATGCCACATGGAAATGCTAATGATACATCATTTTCTACCACAGCGAAAACTAAGGCACAGCTTCTGTGAGCTGTAAAACTGCTAAGCCAGCTTCTTCACTAAAAGTGTGAACACTTCTGATTGTGGGATGATTTCATTAAAGGACTCCAGAGTATCTCACCATTAAAATCATAGAAAAAATAGACAGAAAAAACCTACCACACATACACTTTATTTTTTCCTCTTATTATGTAATTTTTTATAGCTTTGTCATAGATATTTTAAATAGCATTTCTTCTTTCAAGAAGGAATTTTCTTTAATTAGTATGCAAAGTAATGCCTCTCCTTTTGACATTTTCATACATACTTAATTTTGGTTGGCTCACACACTAATTCCTCCCCCAAATATTCCTGCCCTTCACCATGCTTATACCCACCACCATCCCTGTGTTCCCTCTTCCACTGTCATGTCCCCTCTGTTCTGTTATTCTCCCAGCACCCCTCCCTTAAACCTTCTCTTTTTCTCGTGGACCCCTTGGTAGTTTCCTGACGCTACCTACACTGACTCCCCATAAATAAACATATATAAAAATTAGAAGCTAGGATCTGCATTGAGAGACTACATGTGTTATTTGTTTTTCTGAGCCTTAGTTACCTCATTTATTGTAAGTTTCCATTTCCTTATATTTGCCTGCAAATTTAATCATGTCATTTTCTCTATGGCTAAATTAACTTCCATTGTGTATATGTGACACGTGTTGATTATCCATTCTCCTGTTCGTGGACATCTAGGCTGATTCCATTTCCTGACTAATGAATGCAACAGCAATGAACATAGATGTGCAGGCTTCTCAGAGGAGGATACAGAGTGCTTTGAGTAGATGTCCAGGAGTGCTAGAGCCTACGCTAGTTCTGTTCTTAGTTCGTTGGGAATCTCCACACGGATTTCCCTTCCCCCAGCAGTAAATTACATCCTCTTTCCTAACATCCTCACCAACACTTGCCATTTGTTTCTTGATGATCGCCTTCTGATCAGGATGAGATGGACTGGCAAAAGTAGTTGTGATGTGTGTTATATTAGATCTGTTGACTTGTATATGTTAAACCAACCTTGCATCCTTGGGATTTTATTAGGAGTCTTTTTGGTTTTTCGAGGGTTTCGCTCTAGCCTAGGTTGACCTGGAATTCACTACATAGTCTCAGGCTGGCCTGTAACTCCCTGCAATCCTCCTACCTCTGCCTCCCAAGTGCTGGGATTAAAGGCATGTGCCACTACTCCTGGCTCATAGGAGTCTATTTTAAATACTCTCCTTTCCATCTCTAATTTTATTAATTTGGGCTTTCTATCCACTCCCCCACCTCCTACTTCTGGCTCGTTCTCTTGGCTAGTTTGGCTGGGGGCTTGTTAATCTTGTCAAGGAATTAAGCCTTTCTGTATATATCGTTCTCTTAGCTTCACTAGCTTCTTCCCTCTTATTATTTCTTGCCATCTATTGGGTTTAGGTTTGGCTTCTGATTTTTCTAGAGCCATGATATGCTATGCTTTGTTAGCTTATATATTTTAGATCTCTAATTTTTTAATGAGAGCTTATAGCTATAAACTTTCCTCTCAGGACTTTCATAGTTGTATCCCAAAGGTTCTGGCCTACTGTACTATCATTTTGTTTGAGTCTAGGAATTTTTTAATTTCTTTTCTGATTTATTCAATGACCCACTCTTCATTCAAAGTTCAGTCTCCAAGCATTTGTGGAATTTGTACAATCACTCTCACTGTTCATTTCTAGTTGTATTCCACTGTGATTTGATAGGATGCAGGGAATTGTTTTCTCGTTCATTTGTATATGCTAAGTCCTGCTTTCTGGTCTATAATGTGATGAAATTTAGAAAAGGTTCCATGTGCTCCTGAGAATAATATGTATACCTTATCTGTTGCATAGAGTATTAAATAGATATTGCTAAACACAGTTGCTCTATGGCATAATTTAGCTCTGAGGTTTCTCTGCTGATTTTCAATATGGAAGCCTATCTAGAGATGAAGATGGAGCATTCAAGTCTCCCACTATTACCATTTCACCACCGTGTGGTATTTTATGCATTTTAGTATTTGTTTAATGAAGTTGGGAGTCCCAAGATTTAGTACGTAAATGTTTATAATATGTATCTTCTTGAAGAATTGTTCCTTTTATTAATGTTTGGTGGTTCTCTCTAGCTCACCTGACTAGTTTTGGCTTAAAGTCTACTTTATCAGATATGAGTTGCTATGCTGGCTTATTAGCAGTTTTCATTGGTTTGGTAGGTTGAATCTCCATTTGGGGAGTGGGTATGTTTGCTAGTTACATGAGTTGCTGGTTGGATCTTGTTTCATAATGCATTGGGTCATTCTGGTTCTTTTAACCGGTGAATTAAGGCCCTTTGCATTTTAGGTATTCATGGAGAGGGGTTTGAGCTTACTGATGTTTTTGTTGGTTCTGATTGGTTGGTTTATCAGTCGTTCTTTTCTTCCTCCCCTGGAAGTATTAGAGGTTTCCATGTTTGCACTTTTGGACACCGTTGATTTCTTTCCCAACCTTCTTCTCTTCATCTGTTCTTTTTATAAAGTGTATTCTTTCTAAATTTTCATGGGTGAAAACTTCTGTGTGTATTATTCCTTGAAGAATGTTCTGCAGGGCCTGGTTTGCTTTAACTTATGCTTGTCTTGAAATATGCTTGTTTCTACATCCGTGTTAAGAGATAACTTTGTTGATACAGTAATCTTATTTGACAGTGGCTTTTTTTGGGGGGGGCTTGAAGTATATCATCTCCTGCTTTTCTGGCTTCTAGGGTTGTTGGCACTGATGATAAACGGACAACAATCTGATGTTATTCTGATGTTGCTGCCTGTGTATGGGAGCTAGTGCTTTTTCCTTACAGGCTTTTCCTTTGCTCTGTTTTTGACATCTTTAGAGTTTCCTCTGCAGTCATGTCTGTGTGGGCTCTAAATGCTTCTGAGTTTGGATATGTGTTTCTTTTAGTAAAGTTTGGGGACTTCTCAGCTACATTCTCATTTAGCAGATTACCTAGGCTTTTGATGTTACATCTCCGCCCCAAGATTCTTAGATGTGTCTCAGCTTCTTGGAAGTTTGGGCCAAGTTTGTTAATTCTCTCATCATATATGTTTTTGCATATTCTTGTCTTAACCTGATCCTCCATCCCCGAGTGTCATTCTCCCACTCATTCTGTTCTGTTGACGATGCTTCCCGCTGTGTTGTATCTGATTGGTTCTTTCATTTCCAGAATTTCCACCTCAATTTTCTTGTGGAAATTTTGTCTAGGTTTTTAAGTTTTCTTCCAAGTTGCTGATTATTTTATCCACTTTGGTAACTTTCATGTAAGTCCTGAGTTGATTTTCTTGTTTGTATGTTTGAGTCCCCTATATGGTCATCAATCCATTTTTTTTCCCCCCATGGGGAGAAAAGGCTCACCCATTTTCCCTTACGATTTTTTTTATTGTCCATAATGAGTTACGTTGTTTAGTGGGCCAACAATGAGTTGTTATCCCCAATTCCTCATTGCCCCCCCTCCCCACCCCCATATCCTCCTCCATGGGCCGTCTGTATCAGTCTTTGTGGTAGGGGATCATGGATAGCCTAGTATTCAGCCGGGTTCTCCTGACCCAAGTGTGTTGTTACTGAGGGGTGCCATGCCTCTGATATTCTCCCCCACCTCGGCTCTCACAATCTTTCTGCCCCCTCTTCCGCTCAGTTCCCTGAGTCGTGGTGGATGAGTATTAAGGCTGCTTTAATGTTGTGAGCTTAGGGGTTTTTCTTTTGAGAATCGTTGGTTTCTGTCTCACTGGCTTATCCTGTGCTGATTGAATGGCTGTGGGTCCCTTGTTCATCCCGTCATTCTCTGCAGGGTTCCATATGGATCCTCAACGATATGACTGTGGTGGCTCATCTCTTGCCAGGATCTTAGCTTTCTGCCTGCGGTTGGTTGGTAGGATTGTATGGGCCACAGCTCTCTTGCTGCATCCTGAAAAATACAAACACAATCTCCATTGGAGAGTGAGATCTGTATAGGTTAACAAATATACACCATTCTGGATTAGCTAGATTCTATTTTTAGAAACCTCCCCGTCAGTCGCTCGCATAGTGCATCTTGGGAGCCCAAGAGTACGGGATCCGGTGCATATCACCCTGAATCCCCAGTTCCAGTCAAGGGTTCCCCCTCACTGAGTGGAATATTTGGCCAAATTTAATAGCTGTTGATTGTCTCCCCCAGGCCCAGGCTCCTCCATTGCACAAGTGCTCCTTTCTTGGTTTGCTGTTCTTTCCCAGTAGGAGGTGTGGTCAGCCTACTCATGGCCGCAGACTGTGTTTCATGCCAGTTTACTGTTTACTCCAGCTGTCATTGATCTGCTTCCGCTGGCAGCTTGTGTAGTGCCTTCCAGCACTGTGCTAACTGCCATCTGGGGGCTGGTCACCATTCCAGACCTCGAAGGGTCTCTCGATGCTGATCGATGGCATTCTGTGGTTTCTTCAGCAACGGGGTTTTGCCTCAGGCCTGGGGAGGGCACTCAAGAGCTTTGACAGAATTCTGTCTTGTTTTTGGAACCTCATGAGTCACTTTGGTCAACAGCTCAGTGAGGGAAGGAACTGGTGGCTGGGACCTGGGGTTGTCAGACTGCTCAATTATTCACAGGCTTAGACATTCTCCCCTACTACTCATGGCCCCTCTTGCCAGTCGACGCCCACTACTTGCTCTGTAGGTTACAGTATGCTAGTGAGGATTTTATATTTTTGAACCTAATTTGGTTTAGCCTCATGCTTAAGCCATTCCCCTCCCCACTTCCCTTACACCTCATTCATAACCTCTCACTTCTTTCTACTAGTCTGCATAGAGAAAACGGTTATCCTGGTTATGGACCGCATATGAGGGAGAGTATGCGGCATTCAATCCTCTGTTCTTTTGAGTGTTCGCTTAGTAAGATCTGCTGGAAGTCAGACCATTTTTTTCTAAATTTCAATACGTCGTTTCCTTTCAGCTGAGTAGAATTCCATCATGTCAAAAAATCTTTGGGATTGTATTTTTGTTGTCTACACTTCCTTGTCACTTTCCTGTTCCATAATGGGACTAGAGGCCCTGAGTTGGGGAGATCCGTCTTTAATTTCTGTGGGTTTTTTTCGTTGGTTTCTGCCCATGTCCAGGTAGGGGAGTGG
Organism: Zapus hudsonius; assembly: GCA_004024765.1. Classification (NCBI taxonomy): domain Eukaryota; kingdom Metazoa; phylum Chordata; class Mammalia; order Rodentia; family Dipodidae; genus Zapus; species Zapus hudsonius. The sequence continues at coordinate 88,731 of PVHP010001574.1, forward strand.
GACTCAGGCACCCTGGGGAGTGCTATTCGGCCCACTTTACTTCCAATGGAATGATCACCAGGTTTGATCTTAAACAGAGGTCTTTCCTGTTAGGGTGTTCTGTCCTCAGACAGGCTTAGATCTTTACCTGTCTGGATCCCTCTGTATGTGACTGTTTAGTCTTAAAGCCACCTCATAGGCCCCTGTCCCCGATTGGTATGCTGCAGTTAAAAAATAAAAAACAGCCCTAACACCCCCAACTATAGAGCCCAGGGTCTTCCCACCTGGCAGTGGTGCGTGATCCCTGGTACTCGTTGAGACCACCTGTGCCCTCCTGGCAGGTACCCGCCGAGGTTCCCAGGTATCTGCCTGAGGTCTGGCCCTGGAGCCAAGCTAGGTCAGTTTTCCCAAGGATCGTGTCTGCCTGTGTATGTGGGGGGGG